>JAOXJP010099880.1:0-14426 GCA_025762735.1 Platanus orientalis | reverse complement strand
CAGCATAACAGCATTTAGGCATCAAGACTCTAAGCACCCTTAGCTTAGGAAGAACAAACCTAGACTTTAAGAGGTTAGGCATTCCCAAAGAAGTCTTTTTAGATACTTCAATTGCAAATGAATCAGTCAAAGCACCATATTACAGCCCAAAATGCATCATTTTGGGACAAACCATAATCTCTCATAAAAGCACCAACAAGACTTTGAGGGTCCACATTTTAGAACCCCATTCATGTCATTAGTAAGTTTTCCACCTCCTATAAGTATTTCCCTAACAAAGCATCATAGATGGAAAAATTACAGTGTTACCCTTTTACCTTCAAAAGCTCAATACCCACTATCTACCATCCAGATCACTGAATTTCTCCTACCTACATAAGCCTTATTTTCATGAAGCTTCATAGGCGAAGAGTTCTCATTTTCACTTTTTTTGACCTACGAGCAAAAAATTACCATTTTACCCTTTCCACTCAGAGAATCTACCCTTAGACCCTCAAAGGATCCCCGGAGCCCCTCCCGTGGTCCGAATGGTGTGATTTCAGATCCTATGCATCCCTGAGTCTCCTTGCTCTAGGGAAATCATCACAAATCAAACGCTGCTTGAGAACGGCAACAGCCAATTTCTCAATCTATGATAACCCTGACCAAGAAATAACCCCTACGAAAGCTCTTAGAGATTCATCCAACCTCCAAATTCAGAAAGGTCAGTCACCGTATCTCAGCCTCGACCTTAGCTTCAAATCTCTAGGTCTGAGAAGAGAATTTTAAAATCTCAAACCTTTATGAAACCTCAAATCTTCCCCAAAAGGTCAAAAGGCTGTTTTGCCACGTTTTGGTCTTATGGAGCCAGAATATTCTCCAGACCTCCAAATCAGGATTAGTCGGTGTCCATTTCTTTAAAATCGCAAGGCCTTCAAAAACATGTTTAAGGAGAAAGGACTTTCGCAAAACCTATCTGCCAAGATTCCCTCAAATACTCTAAAAAGTGCAATAAATTGGGTCTAAAAATCAGGTGGTCCACCAACTCTTAGGAGTTTATCTAAAATTAGAAATTCAGATAGTTTGTGACCTCACCACTATAAATTTAGAGCCTCAAGACTATTAGATTTACACTAATTTGCATAAAATCTCTAGCCTAGGCAATCATTTCTACCCAAACCCAAAAAAAGAATGTTTCATCTATATTTGGCACGCAGAATGCTATTAAAATTTCTCCAAGACCCAAAATGTAGCAAGGTCAGATCCATTTTCTCAGTTTCACCCCTGCCCTCAATAAAGCATTTCACAAACTCCTAGTTCAGAGAATGTCTGGTCATTCAACTCCTCCCAGCTTTAGGCAGCCATAGAAACTTAATCTCTCTAAATGACTTTGCTTCGAAAAACCCTCGACAACTGCCCGAGAACCCAATGACCAATCTATCAACTTCTGTAGCTCTAAGACTCCTCAAACTTCAAATACCCCGGATATGGCCCATGACAGCATTTTTTAGAAGAAGCAACAGCATTCCCTATCCAATATTATCAAATCGCTCGAAAAATGGTTTTTGACATAATTTCCAGCTTAGGTACCATAAGCTCCCGTAATCAAAAGCTGTGAATCACCTTGACCTGGAGTCATCTATCCATGGGTCATTCTCAAATCAATTTTACCATCTTGCCCTTCCAAAATACATTGAAGAACTTTTCAGGTCAAAAAACCCTAATTTTACCCCATTTACCCTTTTTGTAATTCAATTCTAACTGAACCAATGTGACCGAAGCATCTACGACCTCTAAAAATGACACTGACTAGGCCCCTCAAGATATCACGAGGAGTGACTACAGAGAGAGAATTTGAAAAAATCAAAAAGCATCATTAGTCATCAAATGGGCTAAAGCTAAGATATTTAGCAATAAAAACATTCACACCTTAAAGCCATTTTTGGCAGCCCTTGGATTGGCATCTTCCCATCTGATTTTTCATCCTCCTCCCTTAGATTAGAACCCTGAATTTTAAATCCCTAAAGAGCCCATCACACACCCATTTGGCATCCCACACCATCCCCTTGAAGACTGCAACCAATGGGGTGTTGCTGAAAGGCATCCCCTATGTCTCTCATCCACCTCTCCCCATCTATGCTCAATAGCACACTCCTAATCTCACCCTCCATTCAACTAACACAACTCAGATCTACCCCTCCATCTAGCCACCTCACCTATCCATGCCCCTTAGCTCAAATCAATCCCAACCCTTCACCTAGATTCAATCCTAGCCCTCCACCTATTTTAGGATAAACATCATCCTAGCCCTCCACCTAACAAAGCCCAAGCTCCATCTCCACCCTCCATTGCACTAATTTGGGGCTATAAATAGCCCCAAATTCATGCAGCCCCAGGTTGGCAAGAAGAACCCTAAAAACTCTAAGAGGAAAAGAAGAAGAAAAAGAAGAGAAAGGAAGGAATCTTCAACCTTAGGCCACTTTGGACCCAAGGTAAGCCTAAACCTAAGTTCAATTCACCCCCCCTTAATTACATGCTAAATAAACATGTTGTTATGTTGTCCAATTCATGCTAGAGCACTGCTATAACTCGGGTTACACAGTAGAGGCTCAACAACCTCTACTTGTCTCTATTTTTTACCCATTTTCATGTTGATTTTCTTGTAATTTTTGTAGAGGGATTCTTGAGCCCAAATTTAACTATGTTATACTAGACATATTTTTTATATATTAAATTTAATTTCATGATTTAAGGAGTTGTGCAAGGCCTCGAGATGGCCCTCCAAACAGACCCCTAAAACTGGGTCTTTTGAGACCTAGTTTTAATGAATATTTGATGATTTTAGTTTGAATTTTTTATACATGATCTGAAGCTCAAATTTTTATATGATGTTCATGTATATGTCCCCTGATAGCATGCTTAATTTTACATTTTTTGCAAAACCCTAAGGGTTCCAAAATCAAGAAATCTAGCTTTTGGATTTTCTCCCAATCACTAACGCCTGATTTTTAGTGAATTAAAAATCAGGCGTTAGGAGAAAAATCAGGCGTTGAGATCTGGGACCCACCCCAGGGAGCCTTGATTCTTCTCCAACCCTGTCCCATGGAAAAATTAGCCCTTGAAGTCTATTCCTGTGCATGTGAACTTTTGTGGGCCCTTATTTTTATCCCAACGCCTGATTTCAAATTCAAGCATTAGAATGAATTTCAGGCGTTAAGCCTGGGTTAAAAACCATGTTTTCGAAAATTAAATTAAGTGTATGTGTGCCTTAGGTGTAGCACAAGGATCCAGGAGAAACCCTACCCCTCTGGGCCCCACTTTGATGGCCTAAGACCCTAAGTTGACTTCTAGTTTAACATCCAACGCATGAATTTCCCCTGAATTAAAATTCAGGCATTGAAAATTCAAGCGTCATACCAAAAAATAGGCATTAGGCCTATAACAGATGATCATATGGCTTACTTTGGGAGATCATATCTCCACGTGGCCTGCATCTAGGCCCCCTAGGGTTGTACAATGTAACCCTAGGAAACTTTCCTTAACCCAAACCATGGGTCCCATAGTGTTGAGACCCACCAAACCACCCCAAAAGATTGCACAAAAGTGCTAATCTAATTAGCTTCCCCAATGCCTGATTTTCACCCTGAATTAAAATTCAGGCATTGGAAAATCAGGAGTTGAGATAAAAAAATAGGTGTTAAGCCTGTAAGACAAAAAAAATAATTTCTTTCTCTTTCTCTCCCTTCCATTAGGGTTAATACCTAACTCTAAGGAACCAACCAATGAACCATTTAGAGGGGTCCATCATCCCTCTAAAGACATAAACCATGAGGGGTCTCCTACAATCAGAATAGGACAAAATAAAGAACAATTTATAGATTGGTCCTAAGCCAACGCCTAATTTTCACCCTGAATTAAAATTCAGGCGTTGAGAGTAAAATTAGGCATTAGGCCTGAGAAAAATCCATCAAACTTCCAATTCATCATTAACAAAGCATGTGTATTGGTATAAGACTAAAACTTTTATGAATGGTAGAAGCCACCCTAAAAAGGCGGGTATTTTGGGTGCCTAACACCTTCCTCGAGTGCAACCAAACAACTTACCCTAAATCTCAGGAACACAGGCCAGTGTTAGGAGTTAAACCCTAAACCTTCGGGTCTAGACTTCTCCTCTTCCCCAAAGAGGAGAACCGACGTCCAACTCCATCGGTTAAAGCCCGAGTTGGTGGCGACTCCAAGCAAAGCCCAACTCTCACATGGAAAGGGACTGGCCCCGAGCGAACCAAAGTGGGTGCCTCATGTCCACAAAATGGCGACTCCACTAGGAACATGTTTAATCTCCATATGTACAAGTTTTAATTTATGCCAAATACATGCTTTCTCACATGCTACTTGTTTTTTCATAAGTCTACGTGCTTTCTCACATGCCTACTCACTTTGAATTAGACTTAGGTCAATACATTAGTTAGTTAAGATAACACTTCATCTTTAACATTCACTCCAAATTGCCATGCATAGGATAGAAAACATGTTCACATAGCTTTAAGGCAGCTTGAATTAGTTAGTAGAACCAAAACTCACATCTGAATAACTTGTATTCAACACATCTTTGTTATTTTATACTTTGCACAAAATGAGTCCGAGGACAAGACATTGCACCAATACATCACTCTCATAAGCCCTTATCTAGGTCATTACCCACCAATGGACAGACATTGGATCACCACATAGGATGGGAACAACATCTGAGCAGTTGCTGCTATGTCAGTGTGGCCATTCTGAGTTACCCAAGCCAGTTGCCACTCTACAATCTAATCTTTTTTGGGGAGGTGTTTCAACTAGTACACTTCATCTTTTAGAATCTCAAAAAAAGTATGCATATTTAGTCATTTTTATGTTAGAGTTATTTAGGCTACACTCAATAGCTTAAAGGCCTAGGTTTAGGTTTGTTTACCATGATTTTGATTGATTAAAAAGGAACCGGGAATTCATGTCTGACTTTATAAAATTAGTCCAAATTATTTTTTTAAATAATTAGGTCTGGATTTCACCTTCTTATTTAAATTTGAATATCTCTCACCCTTTTTGCATAATATAGGTAACGCGATGGTATAGATTGCGTAGACATTCCATAGATGAAACAACAAGTAAACCAAACCATAAAAGAAAAATAAATGAATAAATAAAAGTTACCCTCAAGTAACTAAAATATATAACCAATCTGATGTTCAACATCCTCTCAAGTAAATAAAATAAAATCTCAAAACATGTACAAAGTCATCCAGGGTTAACATATACAACCCATCAACCAAAAAATGTTTAATTACACCTCCAATGAATAAAGAAGAGAAAACAAAAAAAAATAAGTCTAATCCTCCAATCACTCATCAAAATTGCTGCCCACATAATCTACTGTCCCTTTCTTGGCCCTTTTTTTTCCTTTCTTAGAGTATGAGTAGCCTTCTCAAAACCGAACTCTAGCCTCACCCTGGGGCACAGCAGCACTACAAGCCCCTGAAGCACTCTGCCTAGGCCTGAGAGGACTATCATCAATCTATAGAGGAGCCACCTCCACTACACCAGTAGGTACCAATGCTATTTGCACCTTGGGCTCTCCACTGGTCCCAGGCTCACCCATAGTCTGCTCTCCACCGGTCTCAGGCTCTCCTATAGCCTACTCTCCCCTGAGCTGCTCAATCTCAGGCTTAGTAAAAGGCATCTCTGTGTCTCCCACAACATCCCATGTGTCCCCTAGAACGGGAATATATCTTTACAAACATAAACCAAACACACATGTCAGAACCTGTAAAAAAAAAAAAAAGGAAATGCTTAAAAGAATTTCAAAACAACGTTCTGTCCTTACCTCCTCCATAGCTGCTCCTTAGGTCGCCTTCAAGGCAGCAACCTTAGTCAAGTGAGCCTTATGTTTTTGCCCCACCAGGGCAAAGCACCTAGCCAACTTTTGGAGGGCACTAAGGTACACCCCCTAGAAACCTGCATAAGTACACGATACTTTGTCAAAAAAATTTTAAGTTAAAATGCATAAGTTTTAAAACTTAAATAATCAAACAAATCAAAAACCATACCTGAGTCCTCACCTCAGGAGGCACCCAACCCACGAGGAGCTCGGCCTCTGGCAAGGGCTCCTTAGTGACCCCACCCTCAAGGTAAGTCATGGGCACCACCTCAAGAATCAAACCCATCAAGTCCAACTCTGTAGGGGGAACTCTCCTTTTCCTCCCTCTCCGGGTACGAGGTGTTGGCTCCTTTGTTGGCTATGCCCCTACCGCCTATTAAAAGTCAAACAAGTCAAAGATTAAAAGAAAATAAAATAAAAGACAAAGAACAAATGTTTTTCAAAAAAATAAAATGAATAAACTCACCTGAGGCTCAACACGGCCTCCCAATGGCCCACAAGTCTAAGTAGCCCACCACTAATTGTAATTCCTGGCCCATTCCAAGAACACTAAGACCTCGATACCCTCCTCCCCTATCCCGGTCTCTCCCTCGGTGTCTATTTCCTGTGGAGCCTCTGATGGGACCAATCCCAAGCGGAGGTCTGGACCGAGGCATCCCCTGCCTCCAAAGCCCAACGAGTCTATGGGTGCCACTTGACCTACACAAAACACAATAGAAGTTAGATAATGATTTAAAAAAGAGAAATGAAATCAATTAATTGAACTAAAGTAATGTGTACTTACTTGGTCAGCTGTCAGAAGATCCTGCCCATGCCAAAAACCCGAAATGGATTTCTGGGTTTTATGGTGGGTATGGACAACCTTCCACCTCGCCACACAAGGGAAGTGAAATACCTCCTCACCTCTCCACCTAGGGGCAAAGGGAGGGAAGTGCTCGTAGCACCACACCTTCAAAAGAAAAAGTTAGTCAAATTAAAAAGAAAGCAAGTAAAAATAAAAGATAGAAACTATAAAAAAGGGGGAAGTGAATCATACATCCCATAGGAAGCATAACCCCACAAATGCATGAAGACTCTGCCCATAAGAGATCTGGCTTATATTAGAGTACATCCACCCCAGGGCAAACCTACCCCAACTCCGTGTGGCCACGAGGTCCAGATCCTCCAAGGCTGGCAACAAGTAAAAATACACCCGGTCGCTCTTCCCGTAGAAGATGGAGCGAGTCAACATGTAGATCAAGAAGGCTCGGGTAGAGAATGCAATCTCTACTGGCAAACTCTGGTCTATGGCCTAAACATAATCTATCTCGAACCAAGAGGGGAGGACACCCTTTGTGCCCTTGTAGTACATCACAGGCTGCGGCCCTATGCATCGAGCCACTAATGCCTGATCAAAGTCCTCCGAGCTCAATGGAGGTGTGTCATCCATGGACAGCCCCGTCATTATAAAAAAGTCTATCGGGGGCATCCCGATCTCTCCCATCGGAAGGTGGAAGGTGCGTGTAATGGGAGACCACCTCTCCGCTAACGCCATCAAAAGAGCCCTATCGGCTTGTAGCATCGGCAAGCTAAGAAAATGGCCAAAACTCATGGCCTTCACCTGTTCCTGGATTTTGGAGCACATCCGGTCCCATGAGCCTAGGACCCCGTACCAAGAGCTGTGGCACTCGACTCTCCCTCTAGCCTACAAAGGAAAACATTTTAAAATATGTTAGAACAATGTTTAGGAATAAAAAGCATCAAAAACAAATCAAAAAGAAGCAAAAAAATTAAAAATCACTAATTTGTCTCTCATGCCTAACACTTGATTTTTAGGCTGACACCTGATTTT
The DNA here is from genome assembly GCA_025762735.1 of Platanus orientalis. Taxonomy (NCBI): domain Eukaryota; kingdom Viridiplantae; phylum Streptophyta; class Magnoliopsida; order Proteales; family Platanaceae; genus Platanus; species Platanus orientalis. The sequence goes on along the minus strand of JAOXJP010099880.1, from coordinate 6,699 downwards.
TCAACACCTATTTTTTAAAACAAAGAAAAATCAAGCATTACACCTGTAATTTAGGGCAGTGATTTTCAGGCATTGAAAAACCCAAAAATCATACAAAAATTTGTAAAAATTCATTCTAAAATCAGTCAAACATCAAAATCAAGGCAACACAATGCTATTCTAATGATTAAAAATCTAAAAATGCAATAAAACTTAAAAGAAAATAAACCAAAAAGCAAGCAAAAAGCATTGAATCAAAACAAAATCAAAGAACAATAAAAAAACCATAAAAGCAAAAAAGAAAATACATGAACAAGCCAAAAACTCACCTCATCTACCACGGGATTCTTCCACAAAGCCTTCTCTTGCACTGAGAGAAGCAGGAAGTGGCGACTCAATCCTCCTCGACTCATTGTCGATGAAAAAGGGGATTTTTGTCAAAAAGTGGAAAAATGAATAAAAGAAAACACGGTGGGGACCTCTCCTACAGTTCGTAACTGAAAATGGCAATTTGAAACATAAAAGGACAAAAGACCCAACCGCGGGTCATTTAAACTCGTAACTACTTTCAATGCCTAACCGTGCTCTCAATTAAAAATTCAGGCATTGAGGCAAAAATCAAATGTCAAGTATTTTTGCCTATAACTATTCCAACGCCTGATTTTTAATTCATTCAGGCAAAAAATGGGCATTAGGCTTAAATTTTGCAAAATATTCTTTTCAACCATAAAATGACATTTCTAACCCTGTGGTTATGCTTGTGCTTACAGACATGGCTCACAAACTAGTACAATTGGATGCATACTCTACCGCCTCTGGGAACTTTATAAATACCCTAATTGTCCCTCCTCCCGAATAACAGGAAATTTGGAAAAGTCAAAGCCGGCTAGGCGCAACATTGGCCTTAGCCCAAATCAATCTGGATTGGCTATTGATAGAGGCAGCCATTTCCTTCTGGGATCCGACATCTTTGGTTTTTCACTTTGGAGAACAAGAGCTCACACCCACTATTGAGGAACTCGAATCCTTCTTAGACTGGGAACATTATCTCAACATCAGTGCCATAATTCCAACTCATAAGCCTAGTTACCTCAAAGGCTTCTACGCATTGGAAAGCTCCAAAGCCTCCCTGCCTAAGAAAGCTACAGGAGAATATTTGCACTACCTTTTTGACCTTTTATTGGAAAAATGTTAAAAGAAAGTCAGCAATTTTGACAACCCTGTCAAATTCAGAGCATTCATTTTAGTTGCCTTAGGACAACTCTTGCTAACACATAGCCGCCATCACATCAATGGCGTCTTACTCAATATCTTAGACTAGCATCTATAAAAGAAGACACTCACACCTATGATCATCTTAGAGACTATCTCCAATCTCTCATATTGTGCTCGATATCCCAAAGGTTGATTGTATGGTTGTCTGGCTTTCTTACAGGCCTACCTTTAGGAACATCTATCCATCTTGGCCTCCTTCCCAGCTTATGTGCTACAATATCTAACCACAACACAGATCCACATCAAAAGTCAGCCCTTGCCGAGCAAAATAACCACGTTGGGTTATCAGAATGTGCTAACTACCATGACCCTTGAACAGATCACCTGGTGCCTCATATGGCACAAAGCATGCTACCCACTTCTCGCTACCTAGGACCACACATACATGGTTATTATGGGAGTCCACCAAAGTACTCCCTATGTACCCATACGCGTCCTTCGTCAATTCGCACTTAGGCAAGATCTCTTCAACTTCCCCATGGTCTTCGAAGATGTATGTAAACTTGATCACCGCACATCTAATCATACATGTTGTATACCAGCCGCTTTATGGGACAACTCACACACTGAAGTCTTAGGACACCCACAACTAGTATCAGCAAAAACATAGGCTATGACACCTACATATGAGCATTGGCTTTCATATAAGCCTCCACTATAGCCTGCCACCCCTGCACCAGCCACTTCTTTGAATAAGAGGCCATGCACTGAATCAGAATCGTTGTCATACACAGAGCTTTCACATACTCAGAAAGAGTACGAGGAACGGGCCTTGCATGCCCAAACCAAGGTTGCCTTAGAAGTTGAGATGTTATTGTGTACAGAGGCCAAATTCTTGCATGAGTGCACTCAACATTGGAACACAACTCAAGCCGAGATCATTCACTCCTTGAAAAGTGAGCTCAATGATAGTACGACTTCCCATGAAGATTTAGGACTCGAGATGAGGCATAGCAACAACTTAGCCTTTGTACAAGATCAGTGGATACGGTCATGGGTGCACAAGATGAGAGAACAGATCTTCTCCTTGGGCTATGAACCAGAGTCACCTCCACCACCTCTAGTGGTACCTGATCTTTAGATTCTATTTTCCTCATTTCTCTTTCGATGTATTGGGGCAAGTACCCCCTCATTTTGTAATCATTTCTGATTTGTATATATTGTACAAAGTTTTGTTTTCTAAAATCTTCCAGTTGATTAAAGGACATGAATTTACCTATATGACATATGCACTTGTAAAAGCATCTGGCTAGCAATTATGAATGAACATGATAAATAAACCCTGCAACTAATAACAGTATGCCTTTATTCTCTTCCAACTCAGCTAAGTAAGCTACAATTGTTCCCCTAGAGACTCAGCTACAGAAGCAAAAGGAGGAGCGACAAAGAAAAGAAATGGGCGACAAGTCAACACTTCCTCCTATGACAAGCACTACACCTCCTCCCAAAGGCATCCACAAGAAACCTACCTCCTAGCAAGATGGGTCCCAAAGACACCCTCTCGAGTGGGTTCAATTAGAGGTAGAGCGATTGATGGGGAACTTCATGTCCTAGCATGGTTGGACATCCACCCCTACGTCTGGTCAATCTTCTTCAACACCCTAAACCTCATCACCACCCCTAAGCTAACCCAACACCAGTGAGCAACCTCAAATTCCTACCCTTACCAAGTTCGAGAAGCTGATGTTCAAATATTTGATAAAGTAAGGAGGACCTCGAGGCCAAAGTATAGTTTCTGAGCCACTGTTATATCCCAGTATAGCTAAGCAGGCTCCACCACATGGTCAGTCTTATATACAAGGTCCCATCTATGTTCAGCACCACTATGAACTACCACTATGTACATACATCAAGAACATCGAACTACCTTCAACTTGGAAGAGCAATACAGGCCATAAACATCAATCAAGAAGGAGAAAGAAACTATTATTCCCCTGAAGGATGAAACTAGTGCACAGATAGCCAAGCTTGCAGCAGAGTTAGAAATGATGAAAGCAGGGCAGACCCACATCTCTATGGACTTTAAGGATCTCTGTATCCACCCTGGGGGTGAACTGCCACCAAACTTCCAAATGCCACATGTTGAGAAGTATGATGGCACCACCTACCCCAGGATGCATCTACGCATGTACTACGACACCATGTTCCAATGGGGGTAGGATGAGTGTATCTTGGTTTAGATGTTTGGGCAAAGTCTAGAGAAGAATGCAGGAAAATGGTTAGCAAACTAGGAGAAGAGCAATGTCAGTACTTGAAGGGCCTTGACATGATCCTTCCTTAACCATTATAGATTCAATCTGGAATTGCTACCTACCAGGGAAAAGGTAGAGGGTATGAGGCCTGCCACAAAAGCAAGCATCAGGGAATTCACCTATAAATGGAGGTTAAAGACATCCAACCTGAAACACCCTATGTTTGAAGAGGACATGATATCTACTTTCATAAGGACGTTGGGTCCTACCTACCAACTGATGATCCTGACTACATAACAGACCAACTTTGCTGAAGTTGTCGACAAAGCTGTAAAAGTAGAGTTGGGCATCAAGACAAGCTTAGTACAGAATGCACCTTTTGCTCTCACTAGTCCTGCCAAGAGTATGCCGAAGAAGGCAACTGTTACTAAACCAGAAGCTAGCTTTGTACAAGCTATTAAGGTTCCTTGGCCTAGTCAGAACAACAGTCATGTTCTGCCTCCACCACAGCCAACCCCGAGCTACCCAGCAGCCATGAACATCATTCCTCCCCAAACACAATAGTTCTACCAACCCAGGTACCTAGGTGTGCCTAGAGAAGAAAAGAAGAAAAGAAAGTTCACCCCTCTGCCCTACTCCTACAATTTCATCATGGATTACCTCATCAAGAAGAGATTACTATGGTTGATTAATCCAAAACCTCCTCCTTATCCTCTGCCCTACCGCTATAACCAAGCTGAGCACTGTGATACCATCAAACTCTTGGGCACACCCTCAACAGGTGTTTCTGTTTGAAACACGATATCCAAGACCAGATTAATGAGGGTAAGGTATCATTTGACCCCACACCCACCAATCCTCCACCAAATTAAAACATCATCCAAAACCCACTCCCCAACCACCAACCACCAAAGTAGGTTAACATGATAGGTCTCGCCACCATCCAGTTCAATCCCTCTAGCTACATCACCAAAATCTTAGAGCCCAAGAAAGTTATCTTCTTGCCCGACATAAATCAAGTGTCCACCATAAATAGATACTTCCTAGAGCCCACTCCCCCTCCTGAATATGAGCACTTGCTCATCCATATGTGGGAAACAACCCCAAGTAGCCCAATGACAACCCTTCCCCTAATGTAAACATATATGGGGAAGGTTCAGCAACTCATAACCTATTCGCATCCCCCCATATCATTCCACGACCATCACTATATGCCTAGCTCACTGACCAATCGTTCCCTTGTCAAGTCATCACTATTCCCCCACCTACCAGAATCCAATACCTACTGAACCGAGTCCCATTAGGCTATCTAGTAGGGGAAGTGGTGGATCCTGAACTTTTGAAGGCCGAGCTGGATGAGCTCACATCCTTTATTACCTAATCAAGTAGGGTCTCCAATGGAGTCTCATATCTGCATCCCGAGGGCAAAGGGAAAGAGAAAATGATAGAGGAAGAAGTCGAAACAAGGACAGAGAAACAGTCCAGAGAGGCAGAGGAAAAGAAAGAGAATGAGATCTTTGAGGTAGCCATTCAAAAGTCTTACATGTTCTTGATTGAGTAATTTTCCAAGACACCAGCACAAGTCTCCATCTTGGGCCTTCTATTGACATCAAAACAACACAGGGACATATTTTTAAGCATATTTAGAAAGTCCTTTACAGACGCCTCAATCACACCAGACAGGTTAGAAAACATGGTGGCCAAAGTATCCACACCATGCATCATCACATTCTTAAAGGATGAAGTCTTAGAAGGTGACATCATACACAACAGAGCCATCTACATCATGGCACGCCACTCAGACTTGTGCATTCCCTTATCTTGGTAGACAATGGATCTGCGTTGAATATCTGTACCAAGGATACATTGGACACATTAGGGGTTCCCCCAGACTATGCGAAACCCAACACATGTGATATAAAGGCCTTCAACAATTCGGTCTATCATAGCCAAGGAGAAGTGTTCATTCCCCTAGTGATAGAAGGGAGAATGTTCTAAGTTTAGTTTCAAGTATTGAGCATACCATCCTCCTTTACCATGTTACTAAGAAGACCGTGGATTCATCAGGCAGGCGCCATCCCATCCACTCTTCACCAGAAGGTCAACTTCATCATCAATGACGAAGTCATCATAGTATCAACAAATACAGATGTCATCACAATGACAATACAGAAAATATTGGGAGTCCGAAGTTTGCAAGCACTAAACACTTTCACCTCATACCAGTTCGAGGTTGTGCACACAAAAGAAGAAGCAGTAGAACTAAAAAGGAAGGCTAAAATTCTTCCTCAATGTTCGAAATGATGGCCAAGATGAGGTTAGATCCGAACAAAGGAACCCCATTAAAGCTATTAGAGTGCCATACAAGGCAAGCCTAAGGTTCAAATCATTAATCAAGCATCTCCTCAAGAAAAATAAGAAGAAGAAATCCGGCTACAAGACCACAAAGCATCTTATATCAGCTTTTGAACTATCCAAGACATGTGTCACCTTACCCACTGAAGCATCAGCCCAGACAATACCATCCAATCCTAGCATAAAGCACATAGTAGCAGAACCAGTCATAATTCCACCTCTAACCAGAAGTCAACACTCTGCCTACCATCTCAAAGCTGCTCCTTACACCCATCTTCTCAGCCCTATGTCGTTCATTCTTGAGGTTGGGGAAATTTCAACCCCCAACACCTTAGAATATAACGAGGACAACCTAACTCCTCTAAGTCTACTCTCTCTCCCATGCGATGTCAAAGAAGAACTTCAATCAATTATTACAAGTGGAGAGTTAAACCTGGATGAGCTTGAGCTTGACCCTAACCAAGTTATAATGCCAGAAATATGGGTACCCACAGAAGCCGTAGAGCAGACTGGACAATCCAACTCCGTAACAGTAGACGACTAGGACCAGGTGATGGATTGATTGACTGGGAAAGAAGGTCAGGAGAAGCTGACTTCTCCACTCTTATTTTTGCTTTTCAAATTTTTTTAAGTCTTTTCTTTGCACCCTTTTGTATAAGAACTATGTAGACTTGATCCCTAACGACTCTTGAATTGTTAAAGCATTTGACCAGCGCACTTGTAAGGATTACATAAGCAACCTGAGACACAGCTTCAAGCCCGGTCACTTTTTAAAAAAACATTTTTGTTTCTTTACCCTTGTAAATCAAAGAACTACGTAGGGCTTGATCTTGACAGACCAATGTTTTTAAAAGCACTTATGCTAAAAGTCAAGTATGTAGGCAACCTAAGAAGTAAC
>JAOXJP010099869.1:0-14427 GCA_025762735.1 Platanus orientalis | reverse complement strand
AAATGGCAACATCAACCATCTTGTGGTAATATTTGCTTTACTTTACATTCATCTTTACTATTGTGCTTGCTTTGCTTTCATCGGAGACACCGGAAGCTTGACTACATCTGCTAGAGACACCGAAAGCTTGACTACATTCGTTGGAGACACCGGAAGCTTGACTACCTCCACTGGAGACACCGGAAGTAGTTCACACTCTCCAGAGATACCGATTGTTGTTGTTTAGCTTGCTTGTGAGCAAGTAGTAAGGTTTTTGTATATTGACCTAGGTTGTAATAGCACCTAAATGAAATATACCTAAGCTTGGTGGTGAGTTTTAGAAGAGTGGACGTAGGCCCGAGTGTCAAACCACTATAAATCTCTTATTGTGGATTAAGTGTGTGATTGCTTGTCTCGTTACCTTGATGCTCGTTACATTACTTGTTTGACAAAATATTTGAGTAGACACATTGTAGCACACACACACTCGGGTTAAGTTACAAACATTAAAATTAATTCCCAAGGTTTGTGAAAAGGAGTAAGATAATTTTAGATATCCTATTCACCCCCTTTGGGGTAATTTTAGAGCAATTTTAATTGGTATAAAAGCCTAGGTTACTCTTATAAGGCTTAATAACCTGAGTTAGATCCTAGAAAAATAAAAGTCCTAGAGAACCCCTAAATGGCGAGAGAAGATAGTGGTATGTCAATTAGCACTCATTCATTCTTTAATGGAAGTAACTATAGTTATTGGAAATCTCAAATGAAAAAATTTCTCAATGCTTAGGGGATGGAGTGCAATAGTTGATGGCTATACACAACCCGATAAACTACGAAATGAGTGGACCCCTACCAAAGCAGATGCTCATAAATTTAACTTTAGGGCATTGAATGTCATTGCAAGTGGTCTAGCCCCAATGAGTTTAGGATGATAGCTTATCTAAAGATGACAAATGAAGCATGAAAGCTTCTCTCCGTCACCCATAAGGGTACGAATGCCATAAAGATGTCCAAGCTTCAAATGCACATGACACAACTTGAAGCTCTTAAGATGGAGGAGGATGAAGAAATCTCCTAATTAAATGTCAAGTTGTCAAACTTGGTAAACGTAATGAGAAGTTTAGGAGAGGACATTCCCCAGTCCAAGGTGGTTAGAAAAGTACTTAAGTCCCTTCTAAAAAGGTTTAGACCTATAGTGACTACCATAGAAGAAAGTAAAGACCTAGAGATCATGAAACTAAAAGAGTTAATTGGTTCACTTCAAACATTTGAAGCGGCCATCAAAGAACCTACCAAGAAGAAGGGAATTGCTCTTAAGGTAGAAGACGAATCAAATGAAGATTTAGATGATGACTTAGCACTAGTAGCTAAGAAATTCAAGAAGTTCTTTCGAAGAAATTCTAAGGATTACTCCAAGAATAAACAAATGAGAAGATCCTTTCCGGGGTTTAAAAAGAAAAAGGATTTCTTTAAGGAATCTCCCATCAATTATGAGTGCAAAGGGAGAAGACATATTATCAGGGATTATGGAAATAAGAAGAATAAGTACAAGCCAAAGGGAAAAACCATAGCTACAACGTGGGACGATGAATCTGAGACTACAGAACATGAGTCTCAAAGTAGTGAGAAAACACTCTCACAAGAAATCAAAGCCTTCATGGCTTTTGATACTCCCATGAGTTCACTTTTGGAAACAAGTGACTCAAGTAGTGAGGATGAGGGAGAGTATGAATCATTTAATGATCTTTTTGTGCAAAGTGTTGAGTTGGAGAAGAAGAACAAATAACTCAAGAGAAAAATCATAGAGTTGGTTAAAAAGTCAGTCCCTTGAAGACACTTTCTCCACTCTTCAACAAGAGTCTTCCATGGAAAGAGACAAGGAGAAAGAACTTTCCAAATAAAACTACTTGCTCCTAGGTGCTAAGGAGTAAATGAGCCTAAAGATCATAGAATTAGAAAAGAAGCTTAACAAAAGTTAAACTATTTATATGCTTAGAAAATGACAATAAGAAGCATGAGAAGAGAATACTTCTTGAGGACAATCAAAATTTGTCCAACAAAGTTCTTGAGCTTGAGAAGAAGCTCAAAAACATAGGAGAGGAAAGGAATGAGTCTCATAGTGATAACTCACTCATCCAAGAGTTGGAAGACCAAGTCAAAATCCTAAATGAGATAAACAAATCTCTCAACTTGACTTGTGCTTAACTCACAAGGAAGTCCCTTGATTACCTCAAATAAATCAAGGAACTTGAAGAACATAATAGGAAGAACATCTCAATGCTTGCCCAAGGAAATGAGAAGTTTGAGAAGATGCTTACTACAGGCAAATAGTATGGGGATATGACCAGACTAGGTTACAACTTCAAGGTTAACCTACTCAACCACCTACACAACCTAGTATAGTCATATCGCCTCTACAACCTTCCAAAAAGGGAAAAATGGCATACTATGGGCAAAGAGTATGGGTACTAACCTCTTCCTCATCTCAAGGACCCAATAATGGCTTTATTACAGCCAAATGATCTAGTTAACCACCTCCACAACCTTCTAAAAATGGAAAAGAAAAGGTGGAACCACAATATCTTATCAAAGGTCAAACAAGGTTGACAAGAAAACATCTACATCACTCAAGGGTAAAGCTCCTATGAGTCAAGGTAGAGATTGTGAAAGATCCATGTAACTCAATCAAGATCCTATGCACAAGTGGTTGAAAGTAGATCTCAATCCAGCAAAACATCTTCCTCTAGAAGAGCTGAAGGAATGAACAAGCCTTATTCCTATGCTAAAGAGGCATAAAATAAGTTTCAAGCCAATAAGGCTTCTACCTCAAGAGGATTCTAAGGGAATGCCTCCACTTCTAGGATGACTAAGGGGCAACCTAATCAAAATAAGTGACCTAGAAAACCTAATAATCATTCTATGATGAGCAATTTAAAAGGAAGACAATACAATCTCACACACTTGAAGGTCCCTATTTTATTGTTTTTATCATGGTTTAGAAGGGCACATCAAGGTAGATTATTAAAAGAGGGCAAATGACATCAAATCTCAAAGGATACAATCTAGAAGAATGCAAAGTGGGAAGAATGTTAACAAAAGAAACTATTCTCAAAATGTTGAAAATAGAAATCTACTAAGAAAGAAAGATTTAGCCCAACAACAAAGTGTCAAAAGGCAAATCTCTTAACCTGCAAAGGTTAAGAGAGTATAAACATCTCATTGAGAGTCATAAGTTCATTAAGATGGTATCTTGATAACGGGTGTTCAAGACACATGTCCGGCGAAAGAGAATTGTTCACCCAATTTGAGAAAGCCCAAGGTGGATATGTCATATTTGGTGATGGAAACACTGCCAAAATTCTTAGGGTAGGAACCATAATAACCCCTGACATTCCACAACTCACCGAGGCTCTTTATGTGCAAGGCCTTAAGCATAACCTGATAACATAAGCCAAATTTGTGCTAAAGGCTATAAAGTTCAATTTGGAAAAGATGGATACGTGATCAAGGATCACAAAGAATACAACATCCTGGCCGACAGAGTAAGGACAAGTGATAATTGTTATGTCATTGAACCCCACTCTCAATAAGGAAACACTTATCTCATGACCCGAAATTATGAAACCAATCTTTGGCATCAAATATTAGGATATCGCAAATTTAGAGATCTTGCAAAACTTAGCAAAAAAGGGATATTCAAAGACCTTCCCAAGCTAAGCAAGATTGACAACCCGTTCTATAAAGGTTGTCAAATGGGAAAACAAACTAGAGTCTCTCACAAGAAGACTTCTCAAATAGGGACATCTAGGCCCTTAGAACTTCTCTATATGGATTTAGCCAGTCCAACTAGAATGGAGAGTCTAGGTGGTAAGAGATATTTCATGGTGGTGGTTGATATTTCTCTAGATTTACATGGGTAACATTCCTAAGAGAGAAATACGAGGCCTTCAATGAATTCTTGAACATTTATAAAAGAAATTCAAGTTGAAAAAGAGTTAACCATCAAGCGAATTCGAAGCGACCATAGAAGGAAATTTGAGAAGCATAAATTCTCAAATTGGTGTGAAGAGTTGGGAGTGAAGCGTGAGTTTTCAGCCCCTAAAACTCATTAACAAAATGGAGTGGCTAAAAGGAAGAATATGACTCTTCTTAATATGGCTACGTCAATGTTCATGAGTAAGAACATAGATAAGAGATTTTGGGTTAAGGCAATTAGCATCGCATACTATGTCTCAAACCATGTCTATCTTAGGCCAGGTACGTCCAAAACAACCTATAAATTATAAAGTGGGAAAAAGCCAACTGTTAAATACTTTAAAGTATTTTGCGGCACTTGTTATGTCCTTCGAGATAGAGAACATCTTGGCAAGTTCGATGAAAAGAACGATGAAGCCATGTTCTTAGGATACTCCACTACAAGTAGAGCCTACCGTATCTACAACATAAGGACTCACATTGTGGAAGAGTCAGTTAATGTAGCGGTAGATGATCTTGAGATAACTCATGAGCAATGAAACTTGTCTATTGTGTTGTCCGATCATGAGAATGAGAGCTCATCTCACTTGGAAATTAGAAAATCCCAAGAGGATCAAGAAGAACACTCTTCTCAATCTAGTTCTGAGGATGATGTTAAAGAAATTCACTTTTTTCTTAGTATTGGTACAGGTCTGCCAATGAAGTCACCTTTAAAATACACTTAGGATAACTTCGAAACTTGACAAGTTTATTGCTTAATTCGGATCCCTTACTCCTAACTCAGTTTATTGGGTTCCAAAACACCACTATGGTCTAAAGTTTTTTTTTTTTAAGTCAACTTAAATTTACATAGGTAAATTTATATTTTTACCATTTTTGCACATGACGGGGTATTTCACTCGTGTACGAATGGGATCAAGCCCAACATAGTTCAATGTATAATACATATTTTTTAATATATCCCTTTTTCCCTTAACATTGTTATAGGGTTTTCATCGAGACTGGTGTTCACATAATTGTTGCATCTCGACCGCCATTGCTGGTTTTTTAGTCGGACTTGCGATATTTTGGTCTTGCCATGGCAAGATTCTTTTACTCATGACGCCCTTACGGGTTTTCATCATGCCATTTTTCATGCTTATATTTGTATATATGTACGTTATATTGTACATGGCTACATATTTGGTGTATGACACTTTAGATCGCCTATGTATCAGTGAAAAATCGGGATCAATCCTAAATAGTTCAAAAGATAACACATTCTAATGTTGTAATGGCCGCACTTGAGATTATGGTGTTTAGGCTGCCTACGTGTCCAAGTATGGATGGAATCAAGACAATATAGTTCAAAATAGGAGGGATTTTTGTTGTTTTGTTGTTGTGGTGGCCGCACCTAGGTTGTGGTATTTGGATTGCCTACATACCCATGCATAGTTGAGATTAAGCCAATATAGTTTGTCATGGTCTTTTTAAGTATACATATTGAATTTGTGTTGAGATCCTATCCCATTTAAAGATTATGGGCCATATCCATTTGCTTTTGGGGTCGTGAAGTATGAGTCGTACTTTTCTGTTGCTGGCATAGGCCTGTGCACATGATATAATTGCAAACTCTATGGTGCGTATAGGTGAGTTTCATCAAGTTTTTCAAACTCTGTTAATCGCATCTTGGCATTTTTTCTGTGGTAAGCTTTTCTTGGATTGCCAGTCGAAGTAAAGGGATTTAAATTTCCACTATGAGGACTTCTTCTGCTCTAAAGACTAGGAAATATGGGGTTGCCTATAGAGCCTTTGGTAACCTATCATGCCATTCTCTTTTATTTTTAGAAACGATATTTTTTTAGGATTTTTACCAAAGTCTTATTGAAGGCCTTGTATTGGTCCATTTTCCCGAGGATAGTATCTTAAGGAGTGATCTAACTTGATGTTACATTTTTTCATCCATTTGTAAACTTGTGAACTCACAAAAGATTACCGGTTATCAATGTTGATTTTGTTAAGATTTCAAATCGATAATATGATGTGAAATCATATATATATATATATTATGCTGGTGTGCTTGATTCCCCTCAACAATATGGCTTCAGCCCATAAAAGTAATTAGTGGTAGCTAAGATATATATGTGGCCCTCAGATAACGGAGGGTTGATCAGACTTACGATGTTTATTCTCCAAGCTATAAACAACCAAGAATATGTTGTTTCATGGATGGGTTCTGCTAGTTGGTGCTTTAAATCACCATGTAGCTGGCAAACATCACATCTTCAGTCAAATTCTAAATAGTTTGTAACCATAGTAAGCCAGTAATATCCTAGCCTTTTAGTTGCATATGTAGCTTTGGGCCTATCTAGTGAGCTTTGCATACACCTTTATGGACTTTGCCATTGCATGTTGGATCTAATCAGAGGCTAGACATCTTAGCAACATCTCATCCATAGAGATCCTATATAGTAGATCACCTCATAGGGTAAACTTGGGTGCTTGTCTTCTGACCCCAGCCCTTTTGACTAGGTTTTTTGGATCCCTTTAGCCCAAAAAAACTTAATGAAAGGGGTTCTCTAAGTCTTCTTCTTCGTTTGTTGATAGATAATTAGGTTGATTTCCTTGCCCAATTTCTAATATACAAACTTGTTCATATTCATTTTCTTAAGAAAGTCTGGGTAGGAATCTTTGTTTCCCTATGTGTATAATGATCTATTCATCTTTAGGGAGGCATAGGGTTGTTTACAAGCTTGCTAATGCATCGGCCCATGCATTTTTCCCATTTTTAACACGTTGTAAGATAAATCTGCAAAACAGTTACATCAATCCCTCCTTTATATGCTTTATTTGTGATGAATTCTCACTACGAACAAGACTAGGGGTGTTTTGATCTGATTTAGAATCTGATTATTGATTTTTATTCTAGATTGCCATAATCAGATTTTGGAATTAGATTGTGAAAATACAGAATCCCATTTGGCTACTTTTGTTTTTAAGCTGATTTTACAATTTATAAAAGAAAGAAATTGATGCATTTGATGGGCTGCTTAAAGAATTGCTCGAAGGTGTTGAACAGACCACCCATGGGTCTACCGACTGATGATCCTCTTATAGAGAGAGAGAGAGAGAGAGAGAGAGAGAGAGAGAGAGAGAAGGCAACATCGTTCTTAATGCTCCAATAGAGCAATTAACATTTTAGCAAAGATATTTCTGTCGGTTGAGAAGCTGTATAGAAGCATTGCACCAACGCCCATCTCACTCTCCATTGTCCTCCATCGTCTCTTCCTTATTCTCACTAAAAATATAGACAAAGAAGGGGGTCGATGGGAAACTGTGTATTTTGAGCTATCAGGGAGGATTTGTCACTGCCGAGTGCTTCACAATGAAATCCCCAGCCATGACATTTCTTGTCACTGCGATCTCTTCTCACAACCGCTCCTCCACAATAAAGAGCTTCTAGTGGGAAAATTATAACATCTCCTACCTTAACACCAGGAGAGGAGGGTGCATCACTCAAGAGTAGGCAAAATTGCAATCAAGGGATTGTGAAGAGACTGAAGAGTGAGGCATACATGAGACTAAACAACGACACTGGGATCCTCTATTGAATTGTCATTACTCATGTTTCTCGAGATTCATGGCCCTTCTCTCCTTGTTAAGTCGATTAAGATGTTTGGCGGAAAATTGAGGATGCTTGCACAGACACACACACACACACACACACACACACACACACACAGATGTAGGAGGAATACTTGTTAAACCATTCCCATTCTTTTTCCATTGTCATCTCTTAAACAAAACGAAAGGGGAGAAATGAGATCATGGTATACCTATAGCCTTTTATTTTTTTTCTTCGATCGACTTGCAAATAATGCAAGAGACGCAGGAGCACACTAGTCTAGAATCACCAGAATCCAACTTCAATATAATTCTAATTCTGAGCTAATTTTGGAGGTGATTTTATTAGAATCGATTCTAAAATCAGAACCAAACGCTAATAAATGGACACATAGTTGATTTTGGCTAAAATTAGATTGTAGAATCTGAACCAAACACCCCCTAGGACTAGGTAAGAATTTTAGAGGTGCCATTCTAGGGATCCATTCTATGTTAGTTAATCACTTTAGCATAATAATTTTAGAGCACATGGTTGGATATTGCACTTTAGATTACAAACATGTTATATTCTATCCAATATTCGGATCATGAATAAATCATGCTAAATCTAGTAGTCAAATCATTAATGAGTTATATTCAATGTAGTAGTCAAATCATCAACAATCATGTTTAATCCAATAGTTGAATCATAAACATATTATGCTTAATCCATATTTTGTACTCTAGGAAATTTGCAGTTGATACATGAGAAGTTAAATAAAATTGATATGACATACATGTACTGATAGATTTTAAAGAATAATCTCTTGTCCTTTTAATAAATAATTTTTTTTCTAAAATTCTATTATTTTCCTTAATGCCCAGGTTGACGGTATACCTCATGAGCAATTTTAAAAGTGAGAACAGGAACCAATGAACCTTTTTTGATGAACTCATTAATTCCCCGACCTATCATGATAGAAGAACAATTTATAATTAAATTATAATTTAACTTAGTTTAATGTGGGTGTACCAATACCCATAAAATTAAATGATCACCGATTGTAATCGGGCCAAATAATTGGTATAACATTATTTAGTTAGGTAGACCCTAAATCCGAGTTTTATAAAAATTAAAAACAATGATTATTGCATGGCCATAAAAATTATTTTAGAGTCCCACTTGGTTTGCAATGATCATATTTAATTATATATAAAAAATTCTCTTGTATTACAAAACTTGAAAACAAATGACAAATAAAAAGATACAAAGACTTAATTCCTTGAGTTTTTAGTTTAGCTATTTCAACTAGTATAATCACTTTAATAGAAGTTACATGTTTGTAAAAAAATGCCCTTATTCAAGCCTTAAATTTTTGCTTAAATTATCTTGAAGTAAAATCATCATTTTGCAAAAGCAATAAGCCATTCAAAGAGCTTGAGAAATCCTTCAAAACAATTATAAAATTACTAAACTTTACTTTAAAGAATGAAATACAATTAGTTAAAGTTGATAGTGCATGATCAGTGATTAATCAATGAGTAATTAGTCACCCACCATTCGATACTACAAAGCTTGTAATATTCAAGTTGTCCTCAAATTTGTTTCTAATTTTCTTTTCAATTTAAAGCTATTTTTTGTGTTCATTGGTCAAATTAGGGTGCTCACTATAACAATTTCACCTTTAGCAGTTTTCATATAACTATCAATCTTTAAACCCTTTTTTCTTCCCAAAGTTTAAATTATTTATAAAATTACTAAACTTCACTTTAAAGAATAGTTCAAGTTGATTGTGTATGATCAGTAACTGATCAACAAGTTATTAGTCACCCACCAATCAATACTGTAAAACTTGTACTATTCAAGCCAACAACAAATTTGTTTCTAATTTTGTTTTCAATTTGAAGCTTGTTTTTGCGTTCATTGCTCAAATTATGGTACTCCCTATAAACAATTTCATTTTTAGGAGTTTTCTTATAATTATCAATTTTTAAACCCTTTTTATTTCTAGAAACTAAAATTCGTTATTTTTACTATTGATTTAAAACTTAGTTTAGTTGAAGCTCTCAAACCATTGAGAATGCGTCTTTTCAACTAAATTAGCAAGAACCAAAGCATTGGGGTTCAAGAATACTAAGAATACTAAGATTTGAAAAATATTTAGAGACCTAATGAAATGCAATTCAAGTATGCAAAACTTGTGTTTAAATTTCTAAGTTGTTAACCTATGTGATCTTAGAGGGGGGTGAATAGGATCTCACCAATTCCTTTTAAACCCAGTTTAATTATTAAGTCCAATTTCTCTAAACTTTGATTTACTTGATTAATTATCACAATTATGTAGCAGAATATTCAATAAAATTGTTTCAAGTAAATCAATTTGAAACCCTTACTATAAATACTATCATACATCACTATGCTCCGTTATACACTATCGTGAACGATAAAGAGTGGGAGATGGGGTGATAGATTCCCTAATGGATTTTATTTTATGCCTTAGGTTTTTTATAGCGCACTAGAGTGATTATTCAATCAATTTAAAACATGAATTAAATATTTAACAATTGAATAACACATGCAATCAAATCAAATAAGCAACACAATGAACAGTAAATTTATAGTGGCTTAATCTTCCACTTAGCATACGTTTTCTCTAAAAGCTTGTCACTAAGCTATGGTTTTTATTAATAGAATTTACTAACTATTATAGAGAAAATCATTAAAAACTAAACAACAAAATACAACCCACCACGAGAATCCACTCATTGTAAGTTAAACAAGTCCAATGGTTTTGGTAGATTTTTAAGCACCTTTGATGACTCTGGTGCAGGTAATACAGCTCCTCCGGCGAGAGCTCCAATCAACAAAGAATAAAGTGCATGTTTCTAGAGATAAATCTCTAGATTGATTGTCTTTCAATAGACTGATTTAGCTATATGTTAAAGTCTTCTTTTGAATAGATGCCTCTTAATAATAGACTGATTTAACTATAGGTTGAAGGCTTCTTTTTGGATAGATGCCTCTCAATAGATTGATTTAACTATAAGTTAAAGTCATCTTTTGGATAGATGTCTCTCAATAGGTTGATTTAACTATAGATTTAAATCTCTTCTACGATTTATGGCTCTCAATAGGCTAATATGAATATGGTATTAATCACTTATTTTTATAGAGATTTTTCATTCAATATAAATTAATTTAGGCTCTATCTCTCAAAGCTTTCAGGGATTCTAGGTTTGTATACCCTAGATGGACAATCCACACAAGATTTAATCAATAAACACAAGGATTGAGTTAACAATAAATATCTCTTTGATTTTGAAAAAAGTATACCAATGAGTTACAGAGCTTGAGCTAAAAACCTCACTAAGAACCTTCACATTACCTCAATATTTTCACTTTTTAAGTAGGGTTTCTTCGTGAGGTTTTTAAGAAGCTCATGGTATTTATAAATACCTCAAAGTATATCCCTAATTCGACTTTAAACAAACAAATAATCATAGCCTTCAATTTTTTCAAAAAAAAAAAAAAAAAATTCAAAATTTGCCATGTTGGACAGGTCCACCCTTTCCCAAATCAGTCCAATGTCAGGTGGACTAGTCCAGTTGACCTCTGTCAGCTTTGACCCCCTATAGCCGAGGGGTCATGGACTAGTCTAGGGCAGTCTGGATCGGTCCAACTGACTTTTGTCAGCTCAAGCACTTGATGCCCAAGACCTCGTGGATCAGTCCATAATATGGTGGATCGGTCCAGGTGCTTGGACCAATTCAGTAAAGTGTGGATCGGTCCACTCACCCTGTTTTTTATTTTTTAAGTTCTTTATATATATTCTTTGAGTTTCATACTTGGCCAAAACTGTGAGGATGCATTCTGAGTCTTGGGATAAGTCCATCTAACCATCCTAAGGCTTAGGTTTTAGTCTCATCACCATTTTACCTGACTTAACCTTTGAGTGTGGATTGACAATGTTGTGAGCTATGTATTGAGAGTGTCCAATGATATAGTCTTTAGAAGTGTAGTATCTCAAGCATGGTCTT
The DNA here is from genome assembly GCA_025762735.1 of Platanus orientalis. Classification (NCBI taxonomy): domain Eukaryota; kingdom Viridiplantae; phylum Streptophyta; class Magnoliopsida; order Proteales; family Platanaceae; genus Platanus; species Platanus orientalis. The sequence goes on along the minus strand of JAOXJP010099869.1, from coordinate 2,853 downwards.
ACCAATCCTGTAAAGATCTTCTTAAAGCTTCCTTCGGATTATGACTTACATGGCTTTTTGATACAACATAATTACAATTGTACTGTGTGTTTCTAACTACAAGACCTTCTAATAAGCCATTTGTTTGTCATGGAATTGACAATTACAATACATTTACTCAAATGGTGTTATGTTCACGATACCTACTCGAGTTCTCAAACATTTGAGTGAAACACAACCCAACACACTTGCAAATAAATTATAATACTCTTAGTGCAGGTAGATTTTATTTCTCATGTAGCTTTTACCTTATTTTTATTTTATTTTACTAACAACTCATTTTTCATTTTAGTCTTTTGCTTTCTTGCTTTAGTTCTCACATGATTTCTCAACACATATAGTCTAAAATTTAATTTGTATGTTGCCTTTTTCTTATGCCAAATGATCGGCTATAGCAAAATTTTCTGTAGCTTTTTGTAGCATGAATAAAAAGACCACTAAAAGACAAAACAACCCATGTTAAAAGATAGAATACCCATGCCTTTTGCTCATGCTACAAAAAGCTACAACAAATTTTACTACAACTGATCATTCCTCTTTTCTTATTTGCATGTTACTAATTGTTTTCATGCTTTTAGCACTTATAAAATACTCATGCATGTTGTTCCTGAATTTTGATTAAGTCTACATGCAAGTTTTTTTTTTGAATTTAATGGTCAAAATATGATGTACATGAAAGTGATTTTATTTATATAATATTAACATTATAAATTTTGTTTATTTCTCTTCTTTAATTTTCATGTTTAATGCACGTACAAGTTATTGTAACTAATTAAGCATCTCTTTGTCAAAAAAAAAAAAAAAAACTAATTAAGCATTTTTTTATAGTTTATTTCCTTTTATTTTATTCCATAAGTTTTGTTTATTTTTCTTCATTAATTTTCATGTTTAATGCACGTACAAGTTACTGTAACTAATTAAGCATCTTATTTCCTTTTATTTAATTCCAAAAGCTAACCTCAATTGTCAATCTAGGATGGTTTGATTCTCATACATCTGCATTCATATCGCTGCCCTTTGCTTACTTAGTTAATATTCTACATGATAAAATTAATGTAATTTCGGCATATATATTACCTTTGATCATGTTTAACAAACCGACCGCCTATCATAGAGCTTATGCGCATTAGTACAAACCGGTTTGTGGAGGTGGAACTGCGTGTCTATTCGCTTCCAGTGTCACAACTTGATCTCTAAATCCTATTTGGAATCAGAACCCAGCCATCCTATTTGTGTCAAATTCTTTTCAAATTTTAATTGTTCATAACTTCATATATCCTAAACTAGGTTTATTTTTTCCTTCTTTTGGGTAGCAGGGAGTGTTTGGATAAACTTTTTTTTAACAACTTATGACTTCTAACACTCCAGAAGTCATAAGTCCCCAAGTTTTTGTGTTTGGTTTGCAAATTAAAAGGTTACTTACGCACCAGTCATAAGTAGGAAAAAGAGTAAAGAATCAACTTACTTTTAAGTTGGGATCCAACAACTTACCATCAATTGAGCCATTGACTTACGTGAAAATTTTGATGGATCAAACCCTATAAATATAAATAACTTATTCTTCAAGTCAAAAGTCAATTATAAGTATCATACATTTCTGATTGACTTTTCCTGGGCACTGAGACCCATATGCCACTCACCACTCATACTCAGATGGAATACCCACACTTTTTGGGGTTGAAATCCTCTGCGACACTGAATATTTAAGCCGGGCTGGAGTCACCATTCATGGGGCACTGTGTGGTATCAAGTACTGATAATGAGGGTGGGGCCCATACGTTTTTGTTAGTACTTGACACCACACGGCATCCCATGAATGGTGGCTCTAGCCCAGCTTAAATATTCAGCGTCACAGAGGATATCATCCCCACTTTTTGAGGGATGCTTTTCACTTTTTGGCATTGATGTGTCAGTCCTAATGTCAGTCTCACCTTAAGCTTGCTTAAGGGGTCACACCAAATCCGAGGTGAACCCATGCAGGTGCCCACACACTCTTGCATATCTTGGGGAATTGACCCCCGCAATGGGAGGGAGATGCCTTGACCACCCCAGCATGGGAATGTTGGCGTATCCTAAACCAGGTTGGTGACTATAACTTTGTTATTCTTATTCCTGTAACTCTCTGATTCTATAGGGTCAAATCTGTATCCATTCAATCGGGTTAAGATCTTGAAATTAAATCCATTTTCAATTTCAGGTTGGTCCCAGTTTAGAAAAGCCATTTCTTAGTTGAATTCAGAACATACGTGAGTTGGATCTTAGCAACAAAATGAATCCATATCCAGATGTAACCCATATTCTGCATAGTAAAATTAACGCAATTTCAGCATATTTTATAGCTTTTATCATGTTTAACAAACTGACTGCGTATCATAGAGCTTATGTGTAATAGTACAGACCGGTTTGTGGGGGTGGAACTGCGGGTGTATCCCCTTCCAGTGTCACAACTTGATCTCTAAATTCTATTTGAAATCAAAACCCAGCCATCCTTTTATTTTTGTGCGCCACTCACCATTAGGGCTGTCAATCCGGTTGGGCTGGCCAGGCAATGGTCAAGCCGAGCCCAGCGCAAAATACACCTAGCCCAAGCTTAGCCTAAACCCAAACTCTGTTTAAGCCCAGTCCATTGTAATTATTTGGGTTTTGGACCGAGTTTGAAAAGCCCAAAATAGAGTGAAGACATAAATACAAAAACCTCATTTGAGAGATTTGAACCCTTGCAAGGAAACCCAGATACTATCTTTTAGGAGGCATGGATGACCCTAATCTGAAGCAAGCATTTTTGAATTCTCTTCCTGAGCCTCTTGGAGACGA
>JAOXJP010099858.1:0-14428 GCA_025762735.1 Platanus orientalis | reverse complement strand
AGTGCGACACCCCCCCTGATGGGACACTCAGGAGGGGGAATCAAAAACCTCCAAAAAGTGAATTGATTCCGCCCCCCTAGTGTCCCATCAGGGGGCGTGGCGCATACGATTTCACCCCGTGTCGATAGGCCCACGTAGCCATGCTAAAAAATAAATAAAATTTATGACGCCCATAAATGTGCTTAGTGGACAGTGTTTAATAACTTAGAATGATCCAAATGATTCAGAAGTCTACAAATCCAAGTTATCCGATAACTCTTCCCTAGTTACCAGCAGTCAAAACAAAAAATAAAACAAAATAATAATACTACGTAAAAATAGGTAAAATTATAAAAATAATGAAATATTTTAAGTTTTCAGGAAAACCCTAACAGTGTAGGGCACAAATATTAAACCCTAACAGCATAATACATAATACATGTTTCATTACCAAAGATATATAAAAGAAGAAAAAAATATTCAAGCAATCCTAAATTGTCATCCTTAATACTATATTTTATTAAGACTTAAACTTTAATGCTCAATGCCTCAATAGCTTCCAGTGGTCATAGCATATATCATCATGTAACTTTTGACGGTGCATTCTCAACTCCAAAGACCTTAGGTGTAGGCATTATAGTGAGAGACAAGGATGGGAACTTCAAAGTTGATTTTGCCAAGGCTTTAGGCCTGTTTGAGATCCTTCCAAAATAATGCATTCTATCCATTTTTAGTTTCAAAAAATAAGAAAGAGAGGAAATGGTGTGGGTTGCATGGAATGTATTCTTAAAATAGCTCCAAATATCATATTATGGCAAAATTTTCTGACAGTAAAATAGTAGTGCCAAAAAATAACGAATGAATTCTTTGGGTTTGTACACAGAACTCGATGAACAAACTTATTATAACCCACTGACTCTGCATATCTACATCGAATGAAAAGTTTCAGATAAGAAAAATGGAATAACAACCTCATTGAAATATAAATTCACAAAAAGTGAATTTACCAAACTATCCCTAACAAGCGAATAATGAATCTCATTCTTGAATAACCCTCATTTGTGAATGAGGCCCATTCATGAATAACTTTCCTCTTTCACAAGTGATGTGACATAATACCCAAAATGCCTTTAAACTATTGTCTTGAGCCCTGAGATTTATGAGATTAAAGTGGTTTTAGATTCCTAATACAACCATTAATGTAATGAAACAATTAATTTTGTTCATAAGTCATCTACAATGTACAAATCATTGAAAGAACAACAATCCTAAACATTAAATATACAAACTCTATAGTAAACCTCATTTATTTTATTTTTTATCTTGATTCAAAGGATGCGTATATAAGATCAATAATAACTCATTAACATGAAGTAGGATTTAATCTCAATTGTTAATCGAGCATATAAATTATTTACAATAACACCAATTCTAGAAGAAGACAGTTGGATTTCAAGAACAATAAGAATTCTTGCATAGCCGGCCAACCAACTTCTAAGAGAACTCAACTACCACCATAAACTATAAATACCTCTCTCTCTCTCCCTCTCTCTATATATATAGACTTTGGTGACTGTTGGGATTGAGCTAAATGATAGTTATACTTTTTTTTATGGATTATTGGTTATATATATTCAACAATATGCCAAATTCTTGTGTGAATCTAGAAAAAAAATGCATTTTTTGAGGGTCATTGCCAAACAACATTCTACTTCAAAAAAATTTTAAAAAATGAGTTATGGATTGAACATTGTCAAATGTTCATCTAGTTAGAGAATGGTTCCCAAACGGACCCATTACCACTGTCCCTCTTCGAACAGAAATGCAAAGTAGTGCTTTTGGACCTTTGTTTTGCTCAGAATCTCGGCTTAAAGAACATCATTGCGGAGGGTGGTGCCCTCTTTGTTATTAAAGAATGAATCAAAACCCATCCCTCTGGCCTTAGCATCTCAAAATCATTTTATAGGACTTTAACAATATTATTGCTTTATTTGGTGTTGTGAAGCTCTCACATGTAAATAAGTTAACGAATGGTGCAACCCACTCTATTATAAAATTTGCAACAGAGCACCTTATAGCTTATATTTGGATCATGACTCATCCCCTTTGGTTATAAGAGGTGTTACTCTAGGATTATCCACCTATCCCTTAGTCTTGAATATTTCTCTTTGTATTTTTACTTGAAAAAAGGTCTCCTTCCACACCCCCCCCCCAAAAAAAAAAAGGAAGAAGGAAAAAATTCAAAATAATAAGTTGTCTCATATAATTGTTAGATACACGGTGTCATTTGTATAACACAATTAACTTTTAGAATGGAACTTATTTTTAGCCACATAATAACACCAAGAGAGATTATTTGAACTGATATACAAGAATTTATGTCCCAAACATTAGTTATGAGCCCCAATAATCTCTGTTTACCAAAAGTTTTGGTTTTGAGAAATTTCTTTCACCGTGATTGTGGACATCGGCATTCAGGAGGGGTTCAGATTCTCCCGCCCGCCCGTGGTTTACAGGCCCACTTTTCGGCGCATGATGCCGGTGCGTGAAAGATTGCTAACCCTTTTATAGGAGGGTTAGGCTTTCCTGGGAGTCGCCACAAACTCGGGGTTAACCGATGGAACTGGACATCGGTTCACCTCTCCAGGTGAAGAGGAGAAGTCTAGACCAGAAAGTCTAAGGGTTTAACTCCTAATACTGGTCTATATTCCTAAGATAAAGGGTAAGTTGTTTAGTTGCATTTGGGAAAGGTGTTAGGCACCCCAAATACCCGCCTCTTTAGGGCGGCTCTTCTCATTCATACATGTTTTGAATTATGCTAAAGTCCATGCTTGTAAAGTTATTGGTCTTGGACTACCCCCGTGGTGTGATCATTGCAGTTGCACCTGAGACATAGTCTCAAGTTGCCTACATATCCGATCTTGTGGTTTGGGTGTTCCTAGGGTTTTGTCAAGATTAAACTGCATGTAGTTCTAGGGGTTGTGCCAATCTTGGTAGTTAAGTACGTCTGACTATGAGAGTGATTTATGATAGATTCATTTTAGATTATTTTTATACTTACGAAGTACTCTGCACAGTTACAAAATGTAAACAAGTTAGCTAAATGGGGGTCGGGACTATGTTGTACCAATGTGTGTGTATTTTAGATGTTAGTTTTGAGTTAGTGCAGAAGGCATCAAATTTCATATTATGTTCAAGATTAAATTTGAGGAATAATACCATTGGAGCAAAAAAACTGTGGGAACAAGTTAGTCAACAGATTTTAAGAGATTATGAAACCAAATTGTACATCAAGGAACCATTGGCCTAAAGAAAACATAATAGAAATATGAACAAAAGATTACACGCAATGGTAAGATGCCGAGACAATATTATCAACACCCACCCCACTTCAATGTTTAAACATTGAAAGGCAACTTTCATAAACCTTCAAGATCCATCCATTTAAGAGAGAAGAAATAAAAAATCACTTTAGTCAATCTCAAGTTATTTAGCAAGTAGAGAAATCATTTATATAAACAACAAAATGCATTCCAAAGCATGGAATTTTGAAACCATTTTTAAAGGCATATTCCCAAAACAGCATATCTGAACACCCCTTTATCAGAGAACAAATTTACTATTGTATTATCATTGTGAACCCAATTAGTCTAGCATTAGCATAAATAAAAATAAAACTCCCCCAAACAAATCTGACAACATCAATTAGTGTTATAAACTCATTTGCAACACCAACAAATGAATCAAATAAGCCAAGTACCCAAATTGTATAACAACTTCAATGAGAATAAAATGAACCTCAGAAAAAAAAAAAGAATTACAAAAGAAAGAACCCATAGAACCTGTACCCAACCACTTGTGGCACCAGTTGGATGGGATTTTTCACCTAGTCTTCTCCCCTTGGATCCAGTGATAAGCAAAAAGAGGATTCAAAAAGTATGAGGGTCTCCAAGGCTTGCTGTTGGGTTTGGTGGAGGCTGGGGTGCAACAAGAGATTGGGATCGGCCAACAGAGGAGGCATGTGGGACTATTTTTATTTTTAGAGAGAGAAATAGAGGGATGAAAATAGAATCAGAGAGGGGGGATGTCACTGGAGTACCAGCATCAAAACCCCTTACCTTTCATGTCCAACGAGAGAGAAGAAAAAAGGGAAGGGATTAGAGAAAAGGAGAGGGAATTGTAGAGAGAGAAAGTGAAAGAACTAATCATGGGGGGTTTTGCAGAGGGAGAGCTGGGTCATAGGCTGTTGCTAGTAGTGAGAGGAGAGAGCAAAGAGTGAGTAGTGGAGAGGGAATTAAAGAGATAAATGGAGAGAGAGAGAAGAAGAGGGAGAGGAGGTCACCGACTAGAGCATTGGCGCACAGCCACCTCCCATGTTGTTTTTTGCTTACGTCCAGGAGAGGGGGGGACTAAGAGAGGGAGCTAGGAGGGAGCTGACTATGGGGGAGGGGAGAAATAGAGAGAGGGAGAGTAATAGAGAGAGCTTGGAGGGTGTTGAGAGAGAGAGAGAGGGCTAGTGAGAGGGAGAGAGCTGAAGAAAATAGTGAGAGAGGGGTATGGGCTATGCGTGAGGGCTGAGAAATAGAGAGAGGAGGGGGCTGTGAGAGGGAGAAAGCTGAGAGAAAACAGAGAGAGAAGGAGATGGGCCGTGCATGAGGGCTGAGATATAGAGAGAGGGGGAGGCTGTGAGCTGAGAGAGAGAGAGAGAGGTGGTGAAAGAGAGGGAGGGTTGGGAGCTGAGAGAGAGAGAGATCACTGGTGAGAAAGAGAGGGAGGGCTAGGAGCTGAGAAAGAGAGAGATCACTGGTGAGAGAGAGAGAGAGAGGGAGGGCTGGGAGTTGAGAGAGAGAGACATAATTGGGACTAAGAGTGGCACCAAACCCCCTCCCACTCCTCCTTCCTCTTCTTCTTCCTTTTTTTTCTTTTTCTCTTCCATGCACACCCCGACTAAGAGAGAGAGAGAGAGAGTTTCCCTCCCCTTCCTCTTCTTCTTCTTCTTCTTCTTTTTCTTCTTTTTTTCTTTTCCTTTTTTTTACTTTTTTTTCTCTTTCCCCGTGCGCCTCCCAGCTAAAACCATTCTTGAGAGAGAGGGAGAGCCCTCCTCTTTCACTACTTTTTTTCTCTTTTATATATATTTTTTATTATTTTATTTCGTTTAGATTTTTTATTATTATTTTGTGTAAGTTGGTTGTCTCTCCCTTAAGTAAAGGGAGAGGACACCTTGCCATGTAATGCGCCATGTGGCGGGACCAAAGGGAGATGACACCATCCAATGCCATATGCCACGTGGTGGGACAAGAAGGGTATTTTAGAAAATCTTTACAGATTCGGCTTGGATTAGCTTTTTATGCGCACCAACCTTTGACGGATGCGAACTTATAGTGCTTTTCAAGGTTCTCGAGCATTCCAAGAGCACTAGCACAGTCAAAATTGGATTTCGACATATACAAGGTGATGAATAGTGATGACATGATAATCTAGGAAATGTTCAATTACATTTTGGAGGGGCAAAAATGATTAAATTTTAAATGGGTTAATTCATATAAAATACAACCCTAGATTTCCTCAAAATGTTGGTTCAATTGGTTCACTCGTCTGGTATTTGATCATGAAATTATATGCAAACTCATATCCCAAAAAGTCTTGTATTTCGGTTACGGTGATGATTGGGAGCTAGTGGGGTCCCCCGTGGAAATTCCGTAAGAGACTAACTTTTGAGGGTTGAAGAACTTAGGATGTAGGGGAATTAGCTGGCTGTCTTTTGGGTGCCAAGAGCACCTCTGAAGGTTCAATGAGTGTTAAAACTCAATTATACGGGAGGAACGAAACTGCAAGAACATGGGTGGGAAAACCATAATTTGTTAGCCAAGAATGCTTTACATGAGAAGGCTTACAAGGGCTAAGAAAATATGAAAATATTGTAATTGGTTATCTGGAAATTAAGTTGTCACATAAATATCAGTGAATCCCAGAAAATGACGAGTCATCAGAAACTAGTGTATTTTGAAAGAGTGGAGACGGTTTAAAAATTGGAAGATTGGACCTGAATACGGATTTACATATAATTTGAGGTCCATAATACCTTTGCAACTAGAATGTCCATAGGAAACTTTAAGAGCATGTATTAAACCTCCTAGAGTCCAAAGTCAGTCTCTGATTTTAGGGTTTGTTTGTGGCTTTTAAAGTTTCGATAATGTTCAAGTTGTTTATGATGGATTTTAAGGTTTATGCAAGGACAAAGGGTAAGTCCTAAACTTCCTAAACCAAGGTTGCCTAAGGTCTGATCCTAAACATTGTTTTGGAGAGCATACGAGATTTGCTTGAGGGTCCGAGTCAAAATTTGGGTGCTGACAATATGTGGGCTAGCAGGCATATCATCTTCATAGAATTCTTCTGATGTGGAGGCAAAGCTAGAGTTATCACCACTAGAATCGTCTAAGTCAGTGACCAACGGTGGCATGTCTTACAGGGCTAAGTCATGACATTGGGTTTTCTATAGGTTTAGGGCATCGTCATCTTCATCAGCTGAGGTCGAGGAATCACTAGTGTCCATGTCAACATCTTATTAGTCTTGAGGTAGAAACTATACCACACTTTGTATATATTGAAGATCGTGTCTTTATACCCTTTGTAGTTGATAGAAGCAATCAATGAGCATTGGCCATGAAGAAACATAGCATGATGGCAATGTCAAGTACCAATCGAAAGCATGTGAGTCCAAGGAAACTGAAAAAAGTCACACCAATAGGTCATGGGCCATGGCTGGTAATCAGTTTCTTGCAAAAAATGATTGGTGTGGAAATGAGGATCCTCATCCCCTATGTATAATGTGAGAGGAGGAAGTTGATAATCCTCTAAAAATTGGGTGAGGTATACCTCGTGTCTGATAGGCTACCTTATTTTGCCAAACCATTGGGAGTCCAGCAATTGGGTAATGATTTGATTAGGGGCACCATCAAATTCTTCATATGTTTGTTGCTGAGGAGGTTGTCTCAGGGGATCCATATTCCAAGGATCGTAGGGTTCTGTGTCCGGCCTCATGAACTCATGGATGAACATTTCAATCAAGGGACCCCAAGAATGTATGCTTTGCGGTGCTAAGTCCATGTACCAATCCAATGGTTGATCATCCAAGGAGAGTGGAAACAGTCACAGTAATAAGTTGTCATTGTGCATTACCTCTCTACATGATATCATAAACTTGAATAGATGATGCCACGGGCATTGATAGCTTTCATCTGAAAAAATGGCGAACAACGGGACCTCAAAGCCTGGCAAAAATGCCTCAAAATATATGACTCGATGACAAGGGAAAGCTCATCACCTGAACTTGGCTGACACATTCTGGAAATATGTACGTTTTTAGGGTGTCATTGGTAAGCAGGTGATTCTAGCATACCATAATGGAGGATCTTGTGTGGAACTTGCTAACGCAATGAAGATGCCACCAATGATATATCTATATACTGCCATAGGGATAATTACTCCTTTAAGGTGATCTTGGTATGTCAAACATTCTGTAACCAATCAATCACTATTGTTGACCCAGGAACTGCTGGTGTTGGATGTGATTCCCCACGTGGGTGGGGATTACCAGCATGGACGATCAATACCATATTACAAGCAGCAATGGGAGACTAAGTAAAGTCCTTAGGCATAAACTCTTCTTATGAAATAAATGCTCACAGGGGCTGCTCTAGTAGGTTATCCTCATAGAGCAATGGTGTGGGGGCCATCTCCATTTTAGTTGATTCTTCCAAGCGGAGTGGCCTCTTTCAGGCACCCGTATTAATGGCATGGAGTCTTTTTTTTTGTGTTATCATGCTTTCAAATGTGACACAATCTCCCTCATCATCATTGTCGCCATCACTATGTTACAGACTTGTGAAGTTGACCATGTCCTCGTCGACGAAAATAACATTAGTGGTTGCTGCTCTTATGTCTATGTCTAGCTCCACAGTAGTCTTGCAATGTATGACCCAAAATTAGATGATAGTTGGAATACTTCGAGTCATTAACCTTATCAGCCTCTGCATGTCTTTTAGACTCTAGAAGTATTTCCTTTATACTTAGTCTCCTAGGGGGTACTTCTTGCTTTGCTGACTTAGTTGTCTCTATGGTGGTGTGCTTGACTTTTAATTTGGTAGGTGACCTTTTACCACCGACCATGGTGGATTCCATCTTATTAACCAGTATTTTCCCCTTCCTTTCCCGTTTGTGGTCTAGCAATCTTCTTTCTAAAGCGAATTCCTTGGATATCAAGTCATCAAACCCAGAGTACTTTTGTGCAGTAAGATGGAGGAAAAGCTTAAAAGTTATATTCTGTAGACACATTTCAAGGAGCATCTTTAGAGGAGATGCATTCTCACAAGCATAAGACATATCCTTCCATCTGTTAATGAACTCCACCACTAACTCATTGTCTTGTTGTTTTTTATTAGTCAATTCATATAATTTCCCAGGTCTATAAGTACTGTGAAATTCCTGCACAAATGCTCGTTTCATTGACTCCCAATCTGAGATAGAGTGGGGCTTTGGGTTTGAGTACCATGTAAAGGCAGCCCCGTCTAGGGATTGGACAAACAGCTTTAACAACAAATCACACTGTTGAGCAATGGCGCCACATCAAGACTCGAAATATGTAATATGTTGCTTAGGACATATCGACCTATTAAACGTGTTAAAATGAGGCTGGAAAAATTTTGGCGGGAAGGGCACTACATCCACATGTGGAGGGTATGGCTTCCTCGTTGTGTATGTGCTTATAGTTTCCTACTCCTTGTATTCATTGAGCATCTCAATCATCATCGCTCTTATGTAGTTAGGGTCCATCATGGGCGCAGCCAGATGCGCGTATGGTCCCTGTGGCATAAAGGGAAGCTGTGCATATGTGTTGTAGCCATATGTCCAGGAAGGTGTCGGTTTATATAAGGGCGGCTCCTATTGATGATTAGGGGCCAAGTGAGGTCCTTATAGATGTGGACCTTATGGGAGCCCCTATATAGGTAGCATTTGTGGAGTAGGTATATTGGGCTCAACACTTACACCTGGGGCAGGTCCAGACAGAGTGGCAAGGGCATACTCAGGTGTGTAACTAGTGTACCCCCCTTGCATTTGACTTGGGATAGCTGGCCTTGCTAATTCCGTTGTGGTAAGATTGTGATTTAATGGGATTGTACCCTACCTTTCAAGTGTGAGCTGCTCAATCATGACTTTTAATTCTACTATGGTGGCATCTTGGGTAGCTAAACAATGATCTCGACTTTCTACCTATGCTCACCATTCTATAGTTGTAGTGCATTTCCCTTCAGAGTCAGAACGGTACTCTCAGAGGTCTATATTTTTCATATTTGCTATGGGGTTAATAGGCAAATCCTGACTTCCTCTTGACCCTACTATTGTAGCCTCAGGTCCTTATGAAGCAAAGGTAACGTTGACTGTTGCAGTGGCCCTATGCATAGTGTATGGGCTATCTTCATGGTAAAACATAATAGGGGAAGCTGCAGGGCCCCTTTTGGCAGTTGGTAGTCCTCTTGAAGGTGTTCTGTGTGTTTTGGCACTTATTGCTAGCTGATTTCTAATCATCATACCAATAGAGTTAAAGGCTCATGGTCGTGGCTCAGAGGAGCTAGAGGTATTGACAAGAGTGTCTTCCTTTGTCCCAGCAAACATTACTGCTGCCTAGGAGTTGTGAGCGTACCCAACTTTCTTACCCTTGCTAACATAGGGTGCATAACCCAGGCTGTCTTTGGCATGAGAAGGCAAAGGGAGGTTACCGTTTTGTGGGTGCGCCCAAAGTGGCATTACATTGATTTTCATACCCCCTATTTCTGATTGCATGTGAAAGAACTCTTGTGCCCTACCCTTTTGCTTATATTCAGAGGACAAAGTTCTTTACCTTTTTTGTGGTGTACTTCCTTCACCCCCCCTTAGGGAGATCAAATAGGGTTAAGAGCATTGAGTTTCTGAACTCTACCCTTGCTTTATTGTTTTGGTAATTATGCCTCATAGGAGGGCTATAAGTGGTCATGTTGCTCTATGACTGGTCTTTTTGTAAAGCATGGGTTTTAGGGGTCTTTGTCTTAGGTCCCTTTTTCTTATATTACAAGTTTTTTTCATGGCCAGATGGTCTAAACACTCCAACCTGATTGATAATCTGTTGCCTTATCTGATCCCTGAGCATTGTGAGAACTCCTGTGAGAGTAATATGGACTATAGTCAAACCCTGATTCTCAAGTGGCGAATGGAAGTCTTATCACAGGCCCACAGATGTGCACGAATAAGGATTCACTTGTTCATTCACTGTGACCATATTGCACTAATGTCTTCGCTTTCAGGAGCACAAAATTATGCACGAATGTGAAATTTCATCCTTATTCGCCACAAGTGTTTGCACTAAACTGTGAGTGAGTAGTGCAGAGTCACTGGCTAGGACTTCCCCTTGGCGAGTGTAGTCAATTTCAGACTTACGCATTTGGTCCTTTCCCCTTTTCTTTGCTGCATGACGCTTATGTCTGTAAGCATCTTCCCATGAATAAGGATTGTATATGTCATTTACGGACTCAGATCCTGGCGAATGTGAATGTGTATGTTCATTCGCACACTTTTGTTGCGGCAAGTGAAATTCTGGGACCTTGCCTAAGACAACATTATGTCTTTTTCCAAAGGCTCCAATGGCTTTTGAGCATTTGTTTAGTTCAAATTTAGGTATCCATTGTTTCCTCAACTTATTCAAAATGATTTGGGGGCATATCCCCTTGATTTAGCATTAAACTTGTCCTTTTTGGCCGAAATAGGCAGTGCTGCTACAGCCTGAGGGGAGACTAGTGCCTCAACCCCTGGTGAAGTAAGGGAGACCGAAGCCTTAACCTTATGCTAAGAGACTGAAGCCTCAACCATAAGTGGGTTTTGGGAGACCGAAGCCCCAACCATGTGGATGGATGGTGGTGGGGAGACCAAAGCCTCAACCCACGTTTTCCTTATGACTTGTGGCAAACCAGCAAAGGTTTTCTACAATTGCAACTCCATTAGGGTACCTATGAAAATAGGAAAGACCCATTAATACAATTGAACTTAAAGAGAGATGAGAGAAAATTTTAGTCCCATCGGGTGTGACAGAAATTTCTAACACCAAATTTCGAGCCGTGTATGATATGAGGTGAAATTCGTTAGACAAATTACCTAGCCATTTTTAGAGACTAGTTTATTATTTTATGTGTGGGAAAACTAAGACTCCAAGTCTAAGGGACTTATTAATTATAACCATTTAGCATAGCCAACCTCTGATTATCTTTAAGTTACTCAATATTGTATCACAAAATAGAATTACAATCATATGAAAGAGAAGAATGAGGGAGAAGAGATGATGCTCTTTTGAATTTATATAGTATGGATTACACTTTGTTCATTCACCAACAAGTTTACCTATATGACTTGAGTCATCCTCAAGCTCCTTATGATGTCTTCCTTGGGGAGGTTGCAAAGGTATAATGGACATACTCTCTCCTCTTTTGGAAGAGATGTGGCTTGTAGAACTCCAAGAGATGAATGGGCTTGCCTTGTGATAAACTCCTTCAACTCTCTCGTTCCTCCTGGTTTTTCTGTATATTCTCTGTCTCTTCTTTCATACATGCATGTAAGTATTATTAGGCCACAAAAACGAGTTTAGAGAAGAGTCCTCATTTAAGAAGAACTCTCTCTTTCATATCATTTCTGTTGAAATGGGATTCTTCAAATCTTATCCTAAGAAGTTAGGTGATTCTTCTATACAAGAATCAGTCATCTTCCATCTCCTGGGTCGTTAAGGAACTCACAAGATTCATGGTTATCCAAAACAACCTTCCTAGGAAGAGATAAAACCAGTTTTTAGTTTCTGGTTTTCATAGTGTGCGAGTACATTCGCGCACACTTTTGAGTAGCTAAAATCCTTTCATTCGTGGTGAATGAGAATCCAAATTTTGATTTGTCGTGATTAGTGTGGCAAGTGAGAAATATATTTCACATTCACACACACTTTTGGGGTTTCAACAGGTACGCTCAAATTGAAGTTCACTTTGAAGAGACATTTGCACCGGTAGCAAGACTAGAGTCAATCTGACTCCTACTGTCCATTACATGCAACTTGAAATTTAAATTATATCAAATCGATGTTAAGAGTGCATTTCTCAATATAATACTTTAAGAAGAAGTTTATGTTGAACAGCCTGAAAGATTCAAGGATCCACACCTATCAAATCATGTGTACAAGTTATAGAAAGCACTATATGGGTTAAAACAAGCTCTAAGAGCTTGGTATGACAGACTAACTAAGTTCTTGATGGACCATCAATTCGTTAAGGGGAGTGTAGATAAAACACTCTTCATAAAGAAAAAGGAGGGTCACATACTCATTGCCCAAATATATGTGGATGACATCATTTTTTGGTCAACATGTGAGGAAGTAGCACTCGGATTTGCACACATGATGAAATCCGAGTTTGAAATCAGTATGGAGGGAAAATTGTGATTTTCCTTGGGTTACAGGTAAAGCAAACTTCAGATGGGATATTCCTGAACTAATCCAAATTTGCAAATAATCATGTATCCAAGTTTGGACTTTCAAAGTCTAAACCCTTGGACACTCCTATCAACACTAGTGAGAAGATAATAAAAGATATCGATAGAGTTGATGTCGATCCCATCAAATCTAGGAGTATAATAGGAATTCTACTATATCTGGCAACTAGTAGACTCGACATTTTCTTTAGTGTAGGTGCATGAGCAAGGTATCAGGTAGCACATAAGGAATCACATCTAAAGGCAGCTAAGAGAATCATAAGATATGTCCATGGGACAATCAACTTTGGCCTTTGGTATCCATTTGATACCACACCAGTACCAACTGGATTTTCAGATGCTGATTGGGCAAAAAATAGACAATCGTAAGAGCACTAGTGAAGGATGCTTTTATGTAAGTAATTGTCTAGTCTCTTGGCATAGTCACAAGAAAAATTCCATATCTTTGTCAACTATAGAGGTTAAATATATTGTCACTGGGACTGGTTGCACACAACTGTTATGGATGAAGCAGATGCTTGCAGGCTACGAGTTGTTTCAAGATACGATGAATTTGTTCATTGACAACTCAAGCACAATTCAGATTTTCAAAGAGCCAGTACAACATTTATATCAAAACATATAGACATTCGACACCATTTCATTTGTGAACTAGTGGAAGAGAAGACAATCTCTCTAGAGTATGTGACTACTAAGGACTAATTGGCGAATATCCTGACAAAGGCACTAGACTCGAAAAGGTTTAAATACCTTCGAGGCGTAATAGGAATGTGCTCGATCTAAATATAACCACTAAATTACCCTAACAAGGAGCCAAATTTACTAATGGAAGGTAATATGGAAAGACCTAAGGAAAGATTGAGGAAATTAAGCATTTCCCTAAAAAGATTCTATTTTGGATCGATTCAGGATTGATCCAAACTGGAGGTACTCACAAGAGACGAACAGTTTTTTAATCTTTAAAAGGGAAAAACCTCTAGTTCAATCCTAGATCGAACCAAAGGCTATTCCTCTCCATTTTGCTCTCCCATCTTCCCCTTCTTTGTAAAATCTTTTGATCTCTCTGTCCTACACCATGTTAAAGAGAGATTTGGAAAAGGGTCTTATGCGCAAGAAGGAGCAACCCAAACACCCAAGAACAACGTCAATCAACTATGGAGCTTTCCGAAACTCCGCCAATCTTCACAACTAAAACCATATCTACTCAAAGAAGAAGATTTTCATTGAGAGGTACGTGAAGCAAATGACCCTTCGTGACTTCACCATCGGCACAGCCATACCAAATGACTGGTGGATGCAACTCACCATCATCAAAGGGAAAGTGCAACAAGAAGCCGTATGTATCTTCTACTCTAACATCCACAACTCTGACTTCACTTGCCTCTCATTTAAGACAGAGGTCTACGGGGTTCACATGCTAATCAATACAGTCAAGATCATGATGCTTTTGGAGATTGCTCACCCCACTGCCGATGTCGTCATCTTTCCCAACCAAGGGATTAACAAACCTCACATCTCTGAGATTTTTGAGAGAAAGGGAAACTCCTGGTTCGGAAAGTTATCTACCACTGAATGTTGCATGGTGGCCAAGGTTCTCAACATGATCCTGGTGCATAATCTACTTCAGACTACCCACAAGACTGACTTGTCAGACGACATGGTTCACCTAGTGGCAAGTCTAATGGAGGGTAAGTCAATAAGTATCCCTGCCATCATGTGCTAGGTGATGTAGCAGCCTTGATCAATGCAGGGTGAAGAGGGGTCTACCCTATGGAATGTTAGTCACTCAGATTCTGGAGTAGTGCTGATGAGTGTATGAAAGTGCACTCTAAATATCCTATTATTGGACTAATATGCTAAAATGTGAATAGAAATCATAGGAATTAATGTGTAT
>JAOXJP010099837.1:0-14428 GCA_025762735.1 Platanus orientalis | reverse complement strand
CCCTAGAATTGTACAATATGTGTGTGTGGGGGGGGGGGGGGTGAGGCACCCATAATGTATTGCATGTTGCATTTTGGGCAGGGTTAGACGGAATTTCAAATTCCAGCCCATTTTCTTCCACATGTTGTCTGGCGTCCAAGACACCATCCTGGACAGAAAATTTGTTCCTAGCTGGGTTTCAACCTTTCAACACACTCAAAGGAAAGGAGTTGCCACCAATTCTCTTAGTTAAGATTGGGGCATCTTTTTGTTTTTTGGTAAGGAATGATTGGGCATCTAATTCAAAGAAGGGGGCACTTTTTTTGGTAGAAAGTAATACTTTATACTGCCATTACAATCTCTACTATCATCATCCACACTGTTTTGTACCCATCTTGGTGGATCAAATTCCAAGTAGTAGTTCTTGACAATTAAGGCTATGCTTGGCTATGGCATGAGCCGTTGTATTGATATCTCTTCAAACATGGTTATTCTAAACAGTTTCTAATTTCTCTTGGGCTTTCAGCCTTTCCTCCAGGCTTGCTTCCTTCAAATTTATCACTTCAATGGAGTCTCTTTCAATAATTAAACGTTCGATCCCTATAGACAATAGTAGTGCTGCTTCACACTCCGCCAGTAGTGGAGAATATATCTTCCTTCTAGTTCTTGTAGTAACCATCTCCCCTTCTTCACTGGTGACAAAGAATTGCAGATTTTGAAGGAATCTTGATATTAGTATTTTTTAGCACAAATATTTAATTATGTGGAAACATAGCTTGCTTGTAAAGGATTGTATTTTCTCCCATCACGGAGAAATAGGGGAAAAAATCAATGCAATTATCTGATCTTACTATGTTCTGTTGAACGGTAGAAATGTTACCATAAGAATTCCAGGAAAAGTTATGTGGATCAGATGCTCAAATGTCATTTGAACACCTTGATTACTGGTCTTGGCAACCTTCTAAGCATGATCAATTTAGTGGTGGGTCCTGATCCAAATTTGTTCTCAAGGATGGATGTCTTGCTTCTGCAGGTATAAGTAACCAAAATTGAGGCCTTAAGATGGGAAGGCATCAAGCATTGAAGATATGGGTGTTGTTCATGGTCTTCTGTGATACTATTTACTTTAGATCATAAAACTTATTGTATATGGTTGTCAGTTAGCCAGGCCCGGGCTGAACTAGGGTATGATGTTGCCCAGCCCGGCATAATTGAGTCTTAGTTCGAGCCCATTCCATAAGTAAAATTTCAAAATGAGACGTTCTTGGACCATAGTTGGGCCCACTTTTGAAATTCAAACAAAATTTCCAACATCTTATGCACAACTGCTACTGCTTTTACATACATTAATAATATAAATTTGAGATGGATTTTATGCATGGGCTAACTCACTTGACAAAATGTCAACCCAAACCACCCCTTATTGGGCAAGTTCTTAAGCCCATCATAGTAGACAAGCCCGTTGACAGTGACATCAGGTAATGTGTTTGATTCTGGTCATGGTTTTGAGTGATTGCATCTTTGCGGTGACTGGTACAACCAAATTATCTTCTATCAATTTTTTTTTTCAGTGTCAAATCAGAAAATTATTTGAACAAAACATTTTTTAACCAATTCTTATAACCTTGTATTTTTTTTTTTTTCTGAAAAACTTACCAAGGGAAGAGTCAGATCCAACATTTAATCCCTATGATTTGGTACGATCCCCTTAGGTCAGGCCGGCATATCAGCGCCAAAAAGTGAAAAGCATCCCCCAAAAAGTGTAAATCACTTTTTCGGTGCTATTGTGTTGGCCCCTGATGTCAGTCTGACCTTAGGGGGGACATTTAATGGTTCCACCTCAAAGATTTAGGCCTATGCAGCCCGCAAAATTAAATATAATCACACTATCGAAGTCCTACATCTTCACTTTGTTTGGAGAGTCCCTAAGAATCTGAAAGTAGAATGCCAAAATTCATCCAATCACGATATTTTGATACAGCAATTTCTTAAGGTAGGACCCATTCAGTTGTGGATTCGATTCATGCTATTCTGATATAGCAATTTCTTAAGGCAGGATCATTCACTACTGGATTCGGACCCTTCATACATTGATATGCCAGGTTGAGCAATCGGTTGAAAAATTCTTGATTCGTATTTTCTGTATTCAACCTCATTTATTCGGGTTAATTTGAATTCCTAGACTTCTCCAGGAAAAGAAAGTGTTTATGATTAATACAATTGAATCATTTAAATTACGATCCATTGGTGAAGCTTCACCGGCATCTTTTCTGGTGAAACAATTAGGATGCAACACCCCGTGCAAGGAGTATTTTGTCACCGTACAGTCACTATATGCCCTCCTTAACCCTGAGTTGAATGACTAAAATACCAACTTCACAGATGCAAGTCAACCGTACGGTCCATCAGCATCTTAGTTCAGCAATGGATGGACCCGAAGTACGAACCCTCGAAGATTTAATTTAAAATGGGAAATGGTTTTCTGCACCAATTATGAAACAAAAGAAGCCCGCATAAGCCCAGTTCTGTTCATGTGGAGTTGGAATCATTTTCAGTATGAACCATGAAACCTCTGGACTAGAAGACACAATCATAACGCATTGTTATGGAGTTTCTTCTACTTCCTCTTCTAAACAGTCAAAGCCAACCAAGAATATTACCATAAGGGGCAGGAAATACTATATAAGCAACAAAAAGATATAGCACTGCATTGACATGATACTAAGCTAAAAGCATCACCATAACAACAATGATCAATCTGAGATCAAAAGCAAACATGGAGACTGACAGATTTGGTACAGAAGAATTGAAGAAACCACACTTCCACCAATTTTGTCATCTAGGGCAGTGAGCTTCAGGATTGAAGAACATTGTTAAGTGTCGGAGATTTGAGTGGTTGGACCCATAGAAACAATGTCAGCGACAGAATCTGGTTCCCTGAAAGCACTTGCACAAGTAATTCACAGCTTCACTGAAAACCAAGCTCTGAATACCTTAAATACGCATGGCCATTATGAACCAGTGCTCTGTATGCAACTTTCACACAATTTCTCCATTGATGCAAGGAAACTCAGTTAGTGCCTGTGTTATCACTTGAATACTCCCACGATGCCAGACTCCAATTCATCCGAGGCTACAAGCATGGCATTTCCCTTCACAGAATGGACGGCATTGCATACAGTTACAATACTTCAGTTGTGGTTGCATGCAAAAAACTCCTGGTTCAAAAGTGAGATAGTTTCTGTTATCTCCTGTGATTCATCGAATCCCCCTCCAGTTTTATGCTATTAAAAATCTTGCCAAAATCCTCAAATGAAATAAAAATCAGAAATAAAGTTATTTTAATTCCAAAACGCATGAATAAATGAATGCTTTGTACAAACACTGGATCAGATGTAACACACATATTTCCCACTCTAATCTTTCTTGTGCTCATTGCATCTCTTTCATAGAGGTTTGCACTGCTTAGTCTGCTTCTAATAACAAAAACAGAAAACCAAAACGAAACCAGAACCGGGAGAGGGGGGGGGGGGAGGAGACGATTGTTACCTCTAAAATTTGGAGTTCCAGCTTCCGGATCATTTATAAGGCCACTATCTGCATGTGACTTAAACCCTGTGATAGAAAACAATAAGAAAGATGACAATCTCCTCTTCAGGAAAGAAAACAACCTGCTCTCAGAGGCTGGGAGTCTAAAGATCAAAAATAAGATGCAGAAAGAAAACAAAGTCAACCAAGCAAAACTATTTAATTATTTTCTCTGAAAAGCTTTACACAAGAACTGTCCTAAATGATCCTATTGTTGCTAGTTAACACTCGATGAATCTTGCTTACAAAAAATGAGCATTCTGAAAGGCTTTGAAGCTTGGCATGCATGAAAAAATGGTTATGGCTCATGTTCACTCCCAGGATCATCGGACACAGTCTCCTCAGAAGATATTTCCTCTACTTTACATGGATCAGACTCAGTCTTGCTCGAGTCCCCACTTTCAGTTCGATCAGTTCTCTCCTTGGGAACCTGAACGCAATGAGAGAATTGCAGGATCTGCTTACCCTTCCGTTTTTCTTGTGCACCTTTCAAGTCTGGGCTTCCCCCCTGGCAAACAGGATCTGGAACCTTTGGCAGAGAGAGCTCACTCCTGACAAAGCTAGAGCTCTCCACACCGGGAACCAGTGGCTTCTGTGGGCCTGGAGCCACACAAGATGCTACCAAGTGAAGCACTTCAGGAGAGGGGGTTAATCCTGCTCCAAGTTTCTTCCGTTGGTTTGTGTAGGATGATGATGTTGATGAAAAATTCATCTGATTCAGATTTAAAGGCAAGTTGAGATCAGGTTCAATCCAAGGAAATCCTGATGTGCCAGGTCTTGATTGTGGCAGCATTGGCAACAGCGGTGCCAGCGGAATAGAGCTTGAAGCAACATTATCACCAAGCAGACTGTTCTGAAAGCTCTTGCTTGATAGAGCTACGTCCGGTGTCTTCTGCCTGCGTTTACGCAACCTCCGGTTCTTCTTCTTCAAACTCCTCCTTGGATCCTTTGGCTGGAAAGGAGGACCTGGGATAGTAAATGGAGGAATGGTTGGCCTTTCATCCCCATAGAGCAAGCGCACAGAATGAGCTATTGCTGAAACAGTTGGCGGCAGGTCAGGTTCCGGAGGCCTAGCAGGAACACTGACAGCTTCCCGTAGCCAATGAGGAAGCTTGTTTGTAGAAGAATTATTTCCAGCTGCCTCATCCTTCGACAGAGAATAGCCATGATTTAGTTGTTTATTGAAGTCAGGTAGCATCCCAGTGCTAGAGGATTCACCAGTGTGCATGTTATTACGGGAATCACGTAACAAATTCAGAGATCTATCCAAAAGACTTGGCAATTTGCCATGCTTATTTGCACCCTGTTCATCCTCCTTTTGTTGTAAATCACAGCTGCTTGAACAATTCATGGCTAAAGAACCCATGCTACTGCTAGCCATAGAATTGAGCATAAACGGTTGCTCCAAATGTAAGTTTGAAGAGGCCCCTGGTCTATCTGAGGGTCCAGCAGAAGGATCTCCAGTAAAATTTGACCGTAGTTTTTCAGATTTCCAAGCTGGAATAGATGCATAACGTTCATTTGGAAAACCCAATTGATCAGAACAGCCAACAAGTGGCATGCTGGCAGTTAGATCCCCATAACCCAATTGCATGTCTGTCAGATGGGTTCTATATTTAAGGGATGGGCAGTGGTCTGCCCCAAGACCAGAAAGTCCACTTCCATGCAATGCCCGTGTCATCATTCCATCAGAGATGCCTGGGAATGAGGTAGACTTGATTGTTTTGGTTGATTTTAGTGTTGCAAATGCTGTTCCATCAAATATCTTGAGTTGTTCCTCCTCCCACCTTACTGACAAATCTTCTGAAGTTCTGTATTTTGAGAATTTCAACTTCGGGTCTCTGAGCATAGCATCCCAGCTGCCCCGTCCATGCCGACGAACACCAATCCAGAGGGCATCTAGTTCATCCTCAGACCAAGCATCTACCCTTAATCTCTTTTTGAACAAGTTATTTGATCCAGATCCGGTCCTCATCATTATGTTATCGAGAACTTTCTTATGTTTCTCAGGTAATGAGGAATATGTGGTCTGCACCTGACCCAGACCCAATGTTGGGGGCACCTCTCTAACCTGTGGATTATGTTTTGGATCTAGGGGCATCGATCTAAAATTTGGTAACAATGGCATTGTGGGAAGATCTTGAATAGAGTCATTCACACCTTCAACTCTCGTGCGCAATGACAAGCTTGGTAAGAAGTCAGAACAGGACTCTGACACATTTTTAGCTGGAAGTGAGAATTTAGAGAGCCGATTCTCATTAAAAGCTAAGTTGGGCAGTGCCATCTTTTCCTGAAAAGCTGAGAAAGAGGCATCTGAAATGTCGACAGGATCAAAACCTCTTCCTTGTGTGGTTGCAGGAGGATACTGCAAATTAAACAAAAACTACAAAGTAAACCAATAAATAAAGATAACAGTTGAAAACTTGGAGCTCAATATGTAAAAATTATAAAATTTCCCACACATTGTTTTTCTGAGAATAAAAAGAAAGTAAAGTAAAACAACAAATAATTCTAAAGAGAGCATACCGAATTAAATGGAAAGCAATTTGGGGTACTACTATTCTTGAGTCGCAAAATATCTGAAGGTACATCTGGCAGTGAACCTGCATCTGCGGCAGTCTCTCGGCCTTTTATATCCATGTTTATTGACATTCCAGCACCAGCGGCTAGATGGAATGGAAATTCTGGAAACTCCAACCCTTTGCTGCTTTGGCTGCAATTTGATCTTGATAGGCTATAGGACTGAAAATTCCTGTGTATTGAATCTCGTTGATTAGCATTGGGAGCACAGAGTCCCAGAACTGGTAACAGGTTGCTGGTAGGCACCGTGTTAGTGTAACTTGTGCTCGGGAACGGGTGGCTTGGGAGGAAAATATCAGGAGTCAGAGGGCCAGGGGGCCTAGCAGAAAGGTCCATACTGCTCAAGACACTTTTGTAACCATGCTTTGAGAACCTTCCTAGCCTCAGGATCGTGTCACTCTTGATTTTTGGTGCATCCAATGGCTGATTGAATTTGTGATAATCCATATCAATTTCTGGAGCCTGTTCTCTGACAGAGTTAACTGGTTGCTGCCCTTCTTTGGCATCAGCGGCAGGGAATTGAGGAAACGACTCAGGTCCAAGCTGTCCTTCAACGGGGTGAGACACATCAATCATGTTTCTCTGAGAAAGCCTTTCTTTTTGTCTAGCACGGAGCTTAGCACTGTTCAAAGATAGCATTCAGCAAATTGTAGCATCTTAATTTAAAAGCAGCACGGTTGATACCAGGTAAGTGATAAAAATTTAAACTTACAACTTTGCTTTTAGAGCTCGGCCAGCAGGTGTATATTCCGGCTCTGGCTCTGGCTCCGGCTCCGGCTCCTCCTCCTCATTGCCAGTCTGATTTGACATATTATGATTACAATCATTAAGAGAAAGCAGGATCCATTCAAACAAGTAAAACTACTAAGTTGCTTGTTTGAATCGTGAATATGAAAGCTTCCACACACTAAAAGTAAGAGAAAATAACCAAAAGATATAAAACCATGCAATTAGGGAAATTTATAACAGTAAACATAGAGGACAGTTCAGAATCTTGTGGAGTATCCCTGCCCACAGTTGTAAGCTTCACACTCATACTTTTGATACACTTAACTTGCACTTGGTCTATGCAAGTGCCTGAACATCATATATATGAGAGAATGAAGAGCAAGAAAGTTAGATCATCTGAACACATGTAAAATGTTACTAGCCTTGGATCAGAAACTGATTCAGGACAGTAGGTCTAACATTTAATTGATGCTAGATGAAAGAGTAAAAAACCCAGGTAGGCGCTGGGCAGCAAGGTCTCCCCTCTTACCAAAGATAGGGATTAAAACTTAAGGCTCAATTATAGGGACTAAAACTATGGTTACAATTAGGTTTTGAGGTTAAATGGCATGAGAAGGGGGGGAGGGGAGGGGAATCAATTTTTGTATAATTTGAGTAGTTAATAGAGAATGTCTAGAAATCTTTGCTTTTGTTAAACATTTACTAACTAGTTCATTTTACTTATATACCTCATATACAAATAAAAAATTTAACAAAATAACTAACTAGGAGCATGGAATCAAAACACGGTCAATCGATAGGGGCCTAGGAAAGGCCCGAGATAAGGACTGATCATAGCACTGGATCAGCCGATTCAGTGAAAACAGTCAGATCAACCGATCTCTAAGTTAGATCAGTAGATTCAGGCATGATTTAGTAGTTTTTTTTTTTGTACACACTCATTTCTCAAGCTACTTTCCCCCATTAAATAATTTCAAATAATTCTTGCAGAAATCTACTGGTATTGTTGATTAAAACCAATAAATCTCATGCTTTAGACAGATCAAAGCACCGTTTACTAGGGTTCTTTGCCAGAAATTTCAAATTATATTTTTTGAAGCCAAATTTTTTGCTACTTTTTTTATCGATAAAGATAATTTTATTGTAGCAATAGGAATGCATGAGAACTGCATCACTATTCCAGGAGAATACTACATTCATACAATCGGATCCCAGTCAAAGATCCATTGATGCACTAGGAATTGTGAGAAGGGCTTTTAGTGTGACAACCATGTGTGTAACAGCGACAAAACTTGGTTTGGAAATGTATGCAAGTCCGAGGCTGTGTTTTCAAAGACCCGACGGTTTCTCTCTTTTCATATGGTCCATACTACCGCTGTTTGGATCATCTCCATACCATCTTACCCCGGCCTGAGAGGAAAATTTCTTGCAAGAAAGGCTTCTTTTTTGCAAGAATTCAAAAGATCAACATGATTACATGCTAGATTTATGGATTTTGTGCAAAAAGGACTATTGATGCTAGATCTATGAATTTAAAGCTTACTTTTATGAAAATCCCAATTTAAAAAAAAAAAATAGAAGAATAATATTATGTAATTATTAGCAACAATTGACCTTAGCTTGACTTATTTTTAAAATATATATGTAATATTTTTTTAAAAATCAAACATTAAAAAAAATACTGTTCTAACTATATAATTGTGCAATTAGATGATTAATGATAGATCAAAGCCTTAAGAACAAATTTCATTGATTTTTCATTATAAATTATTTTATATGGTTTTTTTTCTTTAAATAATAAAAAATTAATATGTAGAAGTATATATTCTACTGATTGTCAATGTTATTTTGTTTACATATAGTTTATTATTTTATTAAAGATCATAAATAATTATTTACATAAAATTTAAAAAATTATATTGTTATATATGCTGCTTATTGATGTATATAAACAATAATTCACATATTTATGATATTTATTTTGCCTCGTTTTCTCACTTTTTTGGATTTTTCAGATATGTTAATAATTAATGTTAATTATCTTTTTTGTTCTAGGATCATCATATATAAGCACAGTCAAGAAGGGTCAGTCAGTCAGAGAATGCATCGGAGTATTGCACCCAACTTAGTGAGCATAAAAAACATGTGAGGTGCAATTTCTATGGGAGACAATTGAGGAGGCATACATAATTAAAGAAACATCTTACACACAGGGCAGGTGATGCAAAAGGATGCACCCTAGAGTATGCGAACATAATGTAATCGGTGCAGAATCATTTACAGGATGGTGCTAAAGTGATGAACATTCAGGCCAAGAAGAAGGTTGTACTGAAAGAGAAGCTTAGGTTGAAGGATGAGGATATTGAAGAGGAAGAGACATATGCATAGGCTTCCGGTGGTGTGGAAGAAGATCTAGAGAGGTTGGAAAGGGAGCAGCTTACAACAGCAATAAGAGAGAGTCAAATCTTCTGGTATAGATAAGGATATGCCCAGGTTTTGTGTTTTTGGCCAGCCCAGTGACATAAGAAGAAAGGGCTCTCATAACCTAGGGAGAGAAGGCATGCAAGAGCTGTGTGCAAGACACTGGAGAGAGCAACACTTAGATGGGGAGACACCCCTGCATTGAGAAGAGAAGGTGCTAAGCAGAAAAAATATAAAAATATGTTCACTGGGAAAGAAGCTGAAGATGTGGGCAGCAACATATGTGATTGCAGTATAATAGACTACCATTTAATACAGCCTAGAAGCCATACCACCAACCTATGATTGATATGATTGCAGAGGCTGGACCTAGAGTTCCACCCCTTGCCAGTTGAGTACCTTTGTGAACAAGGAAGTTATGGAGAAAAAGGGGTGCATCCAATATTTGAGAAAGAACTGATCCATGTATAAGTTCATGTGATGGGTGGAGCACGAAGACGAGAGACACTTGAATAAATTTATGGTGTATTTCTTTTTTTTTCTTTTTTTGGTAAGAAATTTTATGGTGTATTCAGTTAGACATATTTTATTCCATAGAAGAACTCAATATAATGAACATTGAATCCTTCTGAACTAAAGCAAAATAGGTATGCAATGTTATGGACCCTTCCCTTGTATAGAAATTAAGGTGGTGGATCAGGACAACAAACTAACTTTGCCCAGTAAAGTGAGTTAGCCATATAGGCAATTGTTTGCCATTGGATGACTTGAAAATCATCAATACAGGTGGGATAATCGGTTCCACAATGACTTGCATGCAGGCATGCAGCAGGTAATGTGTTACTTTTGAAATTGTTATACTTTTTTTAACATGTTTTACAAAGATATATGTCTGCTTGCTTCTTGAATCCAACAATTCAATATAGTATCAATATGTCAAACAACTATGAAGCAAGAGCTGGATTGAAGAAGGTGATCCATAGGTTAGAGACAAGGCTTGGGAAAAAAAAAAATTTCCCATGAGATCTGAATTACCCTTTTTCTTTTTTAACTAATGTTACATAGAGCTACTAAAGATATGATGATAGATGAGTTTAAATTTCAACGATTTGTAGATTATGAACTTCACAGAAACCATAGTGAGAGTTTAATACAGCACTTACTACAAGGGCTCATATGATATGACTAGTCTTCTGGGTATATTTATTTGGTTTCTTATAATGAATAATATAACATATTTAGTGAAACTTTGAAAATTTCAAATCTTGCACCTTACAGCTAACTGGTAGGATCTGTGGAGATAGTATTCTCCATTTGAGAGAAATAGCTAATATCTAGTTCTCAGTCAGACGTGTTCTTCATGATGCGAAAGAAATTGGAGCATGATCACCCTCATCTACTTAAGCCAAGGAACTACTTTTAAATGAAGAACTTGCACCACCGGGTCTTCATCCATTTACAGCATGAGGTTAAGAGTTCATAATCTCATTGATAGGACTGCTAATGACAATTATTATAACCCCTTTAACTTGGACAATATATTTAAGGATGATGACCAATTGGACACCTAGATCCATGAGGGTGAGAAGCCAGTGCTTGTTGGAAAGATGATAACTGGCTCGAAGAACCTGGAGGGAAAAAACGCTGGGGAAGGTGGTAGTGGCAGGCATGCACATGGCAATGACTTCAATTACAATTTCATCTACACATCTACAGCGCTATCCGTGTCACATTCAACTATTCAGATATTCATATAGGCAAATCCAATGATGCTGAGGGTGGCAGTCGTGCAAGGGCGGCTAGAGAGGGTGAGGATAATGATTATGACGATTATGATGATGGTGATGATGGTGCTGGTGGTGAGGGTGAAGTGGGATCTTCTACACCCTACAAATTCACAAAGTATGACAACTGTCATTTATTTGCACCCAATCCCAGACTTGATGATCCGATGACATCCATGATTATGGTAGACAGCATGGATATGGGCACAGGTATGGGTATGGGCAAAGTTAGGGTAATCGAGATGCTTCATTTCCATGAGTGTGTAATATGGATCTGCACCCGAGAACATTGAGGAGTGGATGCATTTGATGTGCATTACTGATTTTTCATATGATAGATATGGTTAATCAAATGGATATAGTAGATGCAACTAAGGAGTATGGACAAGCAGAGTCAGGTTCATTAGGATAAGGATATCAATAGCCTGGAGGACACACCAGAGATAAGAGTCCAATCAGTCTTATTTTATCTTATTAACAACTTGGAGATGCAAGATATTCTCAATATGGAGACTCGGATTGCTCACAGCTTCCTCACAATAACAGATTTAAAGAATGCATGACTTTATATTTCCCAACAAAACAGACAAAGCCTTCACAATATCATAATGAATTCTGCAGAAATAGAGATAGAGACCCTTCCCTCGACCCAACACATCATTCATAGTGGAAATGGTTACCCTTTTGGAAGTATAATAGTACGTTATTTGTATTTTTACATGATATTATACATAACCTGTGTTTGTAACCTATGTGAGATAGATATGGAGAAGGCTTACGACCATGTTAGTTGGGATTTTTTTAGTGACGTGCAAACAAAGATGGGCTTTGGGAGGAAATGGTGGGAAAAAAAGTGTATTTCGTCAGCTTCTTTTTCTATTTTGGTAAATGGCCGTTCCAAAGGTTTCTTCAAGGGAAGTAGGGGTATCAAAGGAGACCCCCACTTTCCCCTCTTCTTTTTAATTTGGTCATGGAGTCTCTCTAAGTCTTCTGACTGCTAGGGCGGCTGAAGTTGGGTTGATTTAAAGGTTGTATGGTAGGGCAGGATGCCCCTCCAATTTTGCTTGTGCAATTTGCTGACAACTCGTTGCTCTTTATACAAGCAGAGGTTGATAAGTGCAGAATTTGGGATGCTTATGTTTGAGGCTGTTTTAGGGTTGAAGATGAATTTAGCCAAAAGTAAGATGATTGGCGTGGGTAATGTTTCAAATTTGGAGCATATCGTGGAGGTGTTTGGATGTCTGACAAAGAGTCTTCCTTCTTATTAAGGGCCTTCCATTGGACTCAAAGTATAAATCTATTGTTACTTGGAACCAGATCATTGAAAAAGTATATCGTAAGCTGTCAGTTTAGCAATCTACGTATTTGTCGAATAGTGGTAAGCCCGTGCTCTTGAAAAGCATGCTTTCTAACCTCCCCTTGTATTTTTAGTTGTTATTTGTTGTGCCTAATACTATTTTGCAGATTTTGGAGAAGCTGTCAAGAAGAATCCTTTGGGGTGATTCTTATCTAAAGCCAAGATTCATTTGGTATGTTGGGATTCACTCTGCTCTCCCATGGAGGAAAGGGGGATTGGGGGTTAGGCAGTTGAAGGTCATGAACCAGGCATTGATTTTTAAATGGCTGTGGAGGTTTGGAGAAGAAAAAAAGCCTTGTAGCACAAGGTGGTTGCAGCAAAGTATGGTGTTCATGGATCGGGCTGGATGAGTTCTATCCCTTTGGGATCTCACAGGGCTGATCTGTGGACACTGGACAATGATTGCAGCTGTGTATGATTGCTTTAAAGAGCTTGTTTATTATAAAATTGGGAACAGAGACAACATCAGCTTCTGAAGTGACGTGTGGTGTGGATCTTCTACTCTTAAAGCTGATTTTCAGAATCTTTATAGACTGGCAACAACAACAACAAACAGCCTTATCCCAACTATTTGGGGTCGGCTACACGAATCCTGTTCCGCCATTCCGCTCTGTTTAGGGCCATATTTGACATTAAATTACAAGCTGCCAATCTTTATAGACTGGCAATGTTGAAAAATGGTTTGGCGGGTGATCATTTGCTGAGAGCCAGGAGGAGTTCTCCTGGGATCTTCATATGAGAAGGCCTTTCAATGACTGGGAAATGGTGGAGGTGAATGCCCTCATCTCTCACCTACTATGGGAAGTGAGAATGATGTTGATTGCAGAATGTGGATTCCGGGGTCCCCTATGGCTCCCCCTAAGGTCAAGGTGATTTTGTTGTTAATGGTGCAAGAGAAGGTCAACACTTACAAGGATGCCCATCTATGATGATTCCCCCCAATATTTGTTTCCTTTGCATGGAGGCAGCTGAATTAAGTTCTCCTCTGCTATATGGTGTTATTTTTTTCACCATGTTGGAAATCCAGTGGGTTTTGCCAAGGAGTGTTGGGATCTTGTTCATCAGTGGAGTTGCGGCTTTATGGGGTTGAGAGGAAGAATTATTTGGAAGTGTTTACTTCATGGGGTCCTTTGGGGCATATGGAAAAAGAGGAACCGGAAAAATTTTTATAATAAGGGGAAAAGTTTTGTTTCGGTGGTGGAGCCCATCAAGTTGGAGGTTTCCTCCTGGGTGGCATGCTCCAAGGAGTTCAAAAGCTATCAGCTTTGTGACATTTCCAGGGATTGGAAGGCTTGTACAGTTGCTAGTGGGCACACAAGGATTAGCATTGCTTATCAGTGGAAGCCCCCAGCCAATCAGTTGCTAAAGTTAGATTTTAATGGCTCTAATCTCAGTAATCCAGGTCCAGGAGGATAAGGGGGAGTGTTTAGGAATAGAGAAGGATTTTGTTTGTGGTCATTTAGGCTAAGTTTAGTAACTCTCCCGAATTTCATCTTCCAATTCCTGATTCTTGATTCCACCAAGAATGCATTCTTTGGAGTGAATTCCAAAATGAGAAATTGAAAAAAATTGAAATCTTGATAAAAATAATGAAAATGATGAAAATGTTTAAAGATGATGATAAAGATGTAATAGGATGAGTGAAGAAAAAAAAAAAAAAACGAGAATCGGGAGTCAGAATCAGAGAAGCTACTTTTTTCAGCTTCCAAAATTCCACTCCCAAACCGATTTTGGGGGTGGAATCCGGGAAGAGAAAACGAAGTTACCAAACGCCATTTTCACTTATTTTGGAATCTTGGGAATGAAAACAATGACAATCACTTCTCGGGGGAGTTACCAAATGCAGCCTTAGTGGCCCAGTTGGGATTTGCGAGTCTTCAAAGGCGGAAGCTATGGCGTTGCTTGTTGGACTGAGGACCCTTCGGGAGTTGGGATTTGTGTGTGTTATTGTGGAAGGTGATTCAGCCTCCGCTATTAGTTAGGGTAAGGC
>JAOXJP010099826.1:0-14429 GCA_025762735.1 Platanus orientalis | reverse complement strand
TGCACCAATTTTTTTTTATTTGACTCCTATTTATATATATATATATATATATATATATATATATATATATGAAACAAAAGCTTTATTAGAGAAAAGAGGGGATAAAACATCCCCAAAAGAACATAATAAGAAGAGAAGGAAGGGGGAAAAGAGGGAGAGAGCCCAACGCTAGCTTGGGTTACTACCTATAAGACCATTCCAATCCTTTTTGATTTCCTTGGGCTGAATATGAGAACAACCCTTACAAAGAGAAGCCCACTAAACAATTTTCTCTTTGACCCGATTATAAACTTGGAAGGATGGCTCAGTGAAGCCCTCAAATACCCCGTTGTTCCATTCCAACCAAATGGACCAACATACGGTAGTAGGAACTAACCTCTATATCGCCTTTCCTTGCAAACTCAAGGCCTTAGTCTTCTAAGCAGAAAGGAGGGTGGACAAATCTGGAGAGGGTACTCAACAGATCCCAAAGTCCCTGGTCACTTTGCACCATACTTCCCAAGTGAAGGAACAAATGTTAAGACTTTATCTGAAGAAACTAGCCAACAAAAAGCTTTCACCTTGGGAGGAATGAATGCTTCTAGATTTCTTTTTATGGGAATGGCTCCACCATGCCTCTTATCATCAAATTCTAGAGTGAGTTGACCCAAAAGTAGCTCTTGGAGTCTTCCTTACTAATTAATGCGTTGATACGATACCAAAAAAAAAAAAGAGTCAGTGTTCTATCAAGGAGAGGCCTTCTAAATACTGGGCTCTACATGTTTACTTCAAGATATTGGTTTATTGAAAAATTCTTTATGGGCACCAATCTATGCATCTTGGGCAGATGTCCCATTGTTTCCCAATGTTTCCCCATCCATCCTCCCAATATCGAATTTCTATATATTTTTTGCCATGCCAATCTTTGTACACACCTTCAAAATCAAAGTTAAGCTTTATGGTATTTAGTTTGTGGGGGGGGGGGGGGGAAGGCAAATTATTGGATCTAGCTGGCCAATCTCTCAGGGTCGAGTCTAACGAGATGCTGCTGAAAATATTTATAGATAAACTGTTTTCTACTCTAATAGCGGTCAAGTCTGTGCTTTGCATGGAATGAGCAATGTCTTGAAATGTCCTGGAGTTTCTTTCCTCTGAAATACCTCAAAATATTGTTGAGAGGAGACATCTCTAAACTCTTTTCCTTTTTGCCAAAAGGAGAGTAAGACAAACTCCATATAAGATTTATCATGTCACTAGGAAAGATCCAATGTCATGAAATGATTCTGACTAAAAAAAAGCTCTACAATGGATGTATAGTTAGATTACCAATTCTCCATTTTCCATAGTTCTATGATGACCTTAATCATGAGTTAGGTACTAGGGATGGTGAGATGGGTGTATATAAACTTGGTAGAAAGGGATAGGAAATGTAGAGACTTAGACCATGTTAGATCCATTAAAAGTGAGGATCTTTTAGTCTTAGTAAAAGATGAAGAAATTAAAGAGAGGTGGATGAATTATTTAAAAAAAAATATTAAATGAGGATCATGTAGGGAGTGTCGGTTTAGGAAACGACAGAGTAGAGGAGATTAGAGATCATAGATATCTTCATAGGATTAGAGTGTCAGAAGATGAAGAGGCTTTGAGGAGGATGAACATAGGAAAGGCATTAGGACCAAATGGTATCCCACTTGAGGTTTGGAAATGTGTGAGATACGATAGCTTATCATGGTTAACTAAGCTTTTTAACAAGATCATTATAACTAAAAAATGCCGGATGGGTGGAGGAAAAGTATTGTGGTTCCTATTTCCAAGAACAAGGGGGATATTCAAAATTGCACTAATTATTATGGGATCAAGCTTAGGAGCCATACAATGAAATTATGGGAGAGAGTGATTGAACATCGACTAAGACGTGAAATTACAGTGTTTGAAAGCCAATTTGGATTTATGCTTGAGAGATCAACAACTGAAGCTATTTCCCTACTTCAACGATTGATGGAAAAGTATAGAGAGAAGAAGAAAGATCTTCACATGGTCTTTATTGACTTAGAAAAGGCATATGATAAAGTATCAATAGATATCATTTGGTGGTTTTGGATGAGAAAGGAGGGGTCCCAAGTAGATATATTGACTGGGTTAATGATATGTATGATGGAGCGATAACTAGTGTTAGGATAATCGAGGGAGAGATTAGTGAGTTTGCGATCATAGTAGGCTTGCACCAGGGGTCAACATTGAGTTTGTACCTTTTTTCCTTGGTTATGGATGAGTTGACTTGGCGTATTCAGGAGGAGGTGCCATGGTGTATGTTGTTTGCTGATTATGTTGTGTTGATTGATGAGACTGGAGAGGGAGTAAATGTCAAGTTAGAATTATGGAATTGAATGGTTTGAAGATCAACCGGACTAAAACATAATAGATGGAATGCAAGTTTAGCAAAAATAGGAGTTGAAATGAGGCAGTAGTTAGGATTAGTAACCAAGAGATACCTCTAAGTGACCATTTTCGTTATCTTGGTTCAATCATGCACAAAGATGGAGATATTGGAGATGATAGTGCTCATAAAATTAGAGTGGGATGGTTGAATTGAAGAAGTGCATCTGAAGTGTAATACCCACTAAAATTGAAGGGAAAATTCTATGATGCAGCTATAAGACCAGCCGTGCTTTATGGAGCAGAATGTTGGGCAGCCAACAAATCACACACGTAAATAATGAGAGGCTGAAATGAGGATGTTGAGATGG
The DNA here is from genome assembly GCA_025762735.1 of Platanus orientalis. Classification (NCBI taxonomy): domain Eukaryota; kingdom Viridiplantae; phylum Streptophyta; class Magnoliopsida; order Proteales; family Platanaceae; genus Platanus; species Platanus orientalis. Next base: position 11,703 of record JAOXJP010099826.1, on the reverse strand, counting down.
ATGAGTGGCAAGACTAGAAAGGATAGAATTAGGAATTAATTCATTCACAGGAGCTTAGGTGTAGCACCATTAGGTGATAAAATGAGGGAAAGTCGACTGAGATGATTTGGTCTTGTGCAATGAAGACCAATGATTGTGCCATTGAGAATGATTGAGACGATGCAAGTTGAAGGTGTTAGAAGGACAAGAAGGCGGCAAAAATTTGACTTGGGTTGAACTTGAAGTAGTAATGGGAAACATGACAGCTTGTAATTTAATGGCAGAAATGGCCGTAAATACAGTGGAATGGCAGAGCAGGATTCGTGTAGCCGACCCCAAATAGTTGGGATAAGGCTGTTGCTGTATGAGGAGAGAGCCACCACTTCTACTTCTTTTGTATCACATCATTGGTGTTAGTCCTTCTATGTGCCGCTTGCCATCCAACAACAACAATAAAAGCCTTGTCCCAACTTATTGGGGTCAGCTACAGAACTCTTGTTCAGCCATTTTACTCTACATGAATCTTTTTCTGCTTCATATCCTATGTCTCACAAAAAGCTTTAATTTTCAGAGGAGCAGATCTCCATAGCATCTTACAAGAGAATGATCGAAGGTCCTAGAATCAATGCACAAGACCACGAAGGGCTTGGGGGGAAAATACCATTAACTTTTAGCAACCACACACTACTGTTTTGCTCTTCAAATGTTTGGTATACCTTCTCAGGCAATCGATGAGGGAGCAGACATCGTCTATCTCAAAATCTCTAATGTCACTAGAGTTCCAAGAGAGACCCAAGCATGAGATTGCGATTTGCGACACAACATGGCCTTCTCTTGAAGTAACAGATCTTTTTCATTGTTTAATGAGGAGGTACTGCAGAACATGTATGATCTCTTTATAAGGTTAAAATCAAATTCAGTGAGGATTTGATTCATTCCACACGTACACGTAATGGACATCCCGTTTTTTATGTTATATAGACCTGTATGTAGCCATTGAGAGTCAAGATATTATACATAATATGAATATTCCACCAAAAAGTAATTTTTTTAATTCAAAATGCTCAATTTGTAGAATCAGAATGACTATATACATACATTTGCATGGTTCGTTAATTATTTGAAAATTTATGTTATGCAATCACATCACTATGGCTTTTTTTCATTGGTCCCAAACAGTAGTGGGTGATTTTTTTCTGTCTTCTGTTTATTATAGGCGATCATTATACAGAATCATTTTTTTTAATGTTTTATCAAGGTTGGTGTAATTGGGCATCCACACAATTTATTCATATATTATGGGCTATGTTTTAACATAATTTAGGTTGTGTATGAGAATGGAGTGATCTGCTGAAATATTATTTAACACCATGTTTGAATCCTTGTAGTTGAAACTCCCATGAGCTTAGAATGGGTAATTAATATTTTAGTTTAGATTGTCTTTTAGTCCACAAACATTGAAGTAATTCCTATGCTTAGAGTTCAAATTCTAGTAATTTAGGTGGGTGGTTCAAACTTCAATTGGTAATTGGAGTTGGAATGGGAGACAAAGCAGGTAATTCACATGATGCTGACAGAGTCTTACCTGATCCAACTTGAATCAGGTGATTCCTATGGCAGTTTGGACTTCGAGGATCTAAACTCAGCAATCATGTTTTGAAAGGAATGGTTGAAAACAAGAGATATATGATAGACTAAGTTAAGCCAAAATAACAATGTCTGGTACATTATGGATTCTGACACTCTCGTCGGTCTGATACTTCTGGATTCCATTTTTTATACTTTTCCTGCCATAGATCTTGCAAAGGTACTTTTTCCCCCTTCTTTTATATCTGAAATTGAGGTATGCTACTTGGGGTTTAAGAGGGTTCTTGCTGTTTTGTTACTGGATTGGAACTGAACAACTGGATCCCGGTATTTCAGTCTTGTTTTGAACTTCAGAATCTCAAAGGTGGGGAAAATATGCCTTGGTTAATAATAGGTGATTTTCTTATCATGTTGGGACTATTAAGATACTTGTTCCAGCTCTCTATGATTACCTAGCAGCCATTTCTTAGGAGGAGGTCATTTAATATGTTTGTCCTGAGCTTGTGGATAGTGAATTGACATTTATTAAAGGAATTGATGCTGAAAATTGTAGGAGTGGAGTGGGTTATTGAAGTTGTTGAGAAGTATGACTACCTATATGTTTCTTCAAGGATGTGGATGCAATTTTTTTTATTTTATGGATAACGGTGATTTTATTAAAAAACAACAAAAAATATGTACAATATATACAAGAAAAATCACAATTATAAATATCTATCAAGAATAGACTGGTATTTGAACATATCTTCTAGCCAAGCTTATCAGCAGTTTCGTTTTGTTGTCTTGAAATATGTCGGAGAGAGGCCTGTAATGACCGAAGAGCTCCCTGATCTCACTAATATAGTGCAAGAATCTCTCTTTGTATATTTGCATATAACTGTACAAATGTGTCAACTTCTTGGGTTTACAAGGTCATCATATATCGCCCAGCATTCTGCTCATAAAGCATGGTTTGTCTCATAGCTGTCTCATATAATCTTACCTTCAAGTTTAATGGTGTGCATTATTCTCACAGAACTCTATAAGCATTTCAGCATTTCATCCACCTTGCTTTCATTCGACGGGCGTCAACATCTTTATTCTCTTCCTCCTTATTAATGATTTAACTATGATAAAGAGAATGGTCGTCAAGTATCTCTTGATCATTAATAACAAGGATTTTATTAATGGTGGAAAATACAAGAATCCAACTATAATTAGTTGGAGGCATTAGCCGCATTACATAGGATAAGAGAAGAAGAAGAGACTGGAGGAGTATGACTAACACTCTCCAAATCAGAAAAATGAAAATAACAAAAACAGGAGGAGATTGAGGCCTAAAGTTACATCATCATTTCCTCTTCTAAGGTACCCACAAATATGGAGGCTTTGGTGACACCCCTCTTGGCCAATCTATCCGCCCTTTCATTAGCCACTCTTGGGATCCTCTTGAATTATATTCAGTGAGGTAGCTAGGAATGCAGCTTCCTTAATAGTATGAAATAGTTTTCTTGGGCCTATGCTTCCATTAGCCATCCATCCAATGACTACCGCTGAGTCCCCTTCCACCTCGATGTTGTGTGCTAACAGTCCTTTGGAGTGAATTAATCGTAATCCAAACACTAGAGCCTTTATTTCTACAGTCAGTGAGTCTCCATGTTCTAGTGGACCCGAGTATGTTACTATGCAAGAACCTGATGTATCATATATTGATCCTCTCATACCCAATGAGCCTGCATTTCTTAGTGAGCTGCCATCAAAGTTCAATTTCAGAGTGTTTTCCCCCGACGACTGCCACTGTTGAATCACTAGCTGAGTATGTGGGGAAGACTCAATGATAAACGATAAGTTTCTAATAATATCGTCCGCCCTCACTCCTTTAAAACAAGGCTCCTCCAAGGCCCAATTAGCCAGTCTAATAGATATGCATTCAAGTAATTGTTTGGGTGTTTTCCTTTTGTCAAGAAAAATCCTTCAATTTCTTTCTTCCCATATGGACCAGATAATGACAATAGGGAGGTATCTACAAATTGCATTTCCCCTCTTGGTGAACGGAGCCATTGACCATTGGTTCAAGAAGTCCATCATTTCTAGTGGAAACACGAATGGGAGCTCAAATTCTTTGATGAAATGCCACCACACAAACTGCACATAATGACAGTGGATAAAAATGTGATTTGCAGATTCTCTATCTTGTCCACATAACAAGCAAACATGAGGAAGAATGCACCATCCTTTACCTCTTCGCTGTGGCATATCACCTGTGTTCATACATTTATGTGCCACTTCCCAACATACAGCTTTGTACTGAGGAGAACCATGGAAATTCCGTATGATTTTTGAAGGGAATGAACAGAGGGAATAAAGAAATGAAGAATTATTAGGGAGAGGAAATCTGTCTATAATAGTTTTCCTGAATGAAGGAGAAAAACAACCATTAGACGATAGACACCACATGCGAGAGTCCTAGGAAGATGGATCAATAAATACATCAGATAGGAGACTAATCAACAAGGTTATCTCTTCAATTTCAAAGTTTTTTAGGTCTCTGCGCAACCCAAGATCCCATGGTAAATTAGAAAAGGGAGATGATGAAGAATAAAATTAGGATATTGGTAAACCTCTCTTGGATGAGATGAAGAATATACGATCAAATTTTGAGGCTAGGCTTTCCTCACCCCACCACTTATTCTCCTAGAAATTGATTCTATTCCCTCTTCCCACATCATATCTAATAGTGGAATAAATTGAGGCTAAAGCCTGTTGATGTTCTTCCAAGGACATGTAGTTAAGACTCTTCTTCCACTTTTAGCATCCCATCCGTTTGAATTCAGACCATACTTAGCCCCTATGATCGAGTGCCACATACTACCCTCTTCACGTGGGAATCTCCATGGCCATTTTGCCAATAGTGCATCATTCTTGATTGAAAGATTTCCCAATCCCAGACCCCATTTTTCCATCGGTCTACATACCAAATCCCAATTTAGTAAATGGTCATTTTTTTTCGCCCTAAGTTCCCAAAGGATGTCTCTTTGCATTTTCTTAATAACTTTAATCACTTTACTAGGAGCCTTAAAAATGGAGAAGTAGTATGTAGACAAATTGGAGAGAGTGGATCTTATCAAGGCAATTCTACCTCTTAGGGATATGTAATTTTTTTTTCATGCTCTTAGTCTTTTAGCCATTTTATCCAAGACAGGTTGCCAATAATTTGGGTCCCTTGGGTTACTCCCTAGAGGAAGGCCAAGGTATTTAATTGGCCAAGCTTCCTATTTACATCCCAGGATCCCAACAAAAGTAGCTAACTTTAATGCATTCAAGTTAAATCCAACCACTTTAGATTTTTCCATATTGAGCAGCAACCCAAAAATTCTTTCAAAACATTGTACCACCAATCTAATGTTTGCAATGTATTCTTGGGATGCCTTACAGAATAGTATTGTGTCGTCCACAAACTGAAGGTGTGAAACCGATATATGACCATTTCCCACATCAAATCCTCTAAAAAATGCCTTTCCTTTGCCTTGCTAATCAGTTTACTTAACATATCAGCCACAATGGTAAAGAGGAAGGGGGATAAAGGATCCCCTTGTCTAAGACCTTTCTTGGCAGCAAAGAAACCCTTGGAAGTCCCATTTATATGGATTGGATAATGTACCGATGAGATGCATCCCTAGATCCATTTTCTCAATTTTTGCTCAAACCCTTTTAACATCATGATGTAATAAAAAAAGTCCCAATTTACATTATCATAAGCCTTCTCCAAGTCCACCTTGCACACAATCCCTTTCCTGCCTTTGGCCTTCATCTCCTCAACATATTAATTGGCAATGAGAATTTCATCAAGGATTTGTTGATCTTTAACAAACGCCCCTTGAAGAAATGATACCACCCATAACTTGACGGATTCTTTTGGAGAGTACCTTCGTGATGATCTTGTACACATTGCTGATCAAACTAATAGGCCTAAAGTCCTTAGGCCCTAAAAGATTCTATTTTTTGGGGATAAGGGCAATAAAGGTGGAATTCATATTCATGTTGATGTTGCCTTTCTCATGGAATTCGTTGAATACCAATGTTAGATCAGATTTGACCATATCCCTACAAGATATGAAGAAGCCCATAGGGAAACCATCCTAGCAGACTTCTTACCATCCATTTCCACAATAGCTAAGTAGATTTCCTCTTCCATGAAGGCTTTCTCAATCATTTCAGCTTCAGAAACCGAGATAGTCTCCCAAACCAAACATTCCACTTTTACTTGATGGGTTAAGAAGATTGAAATACAAAGAGGTAAAATGTTGGGTAAAGGCATTCTCAATTTCCTCGGGATTATCAACAGTTGCCCCATTCCAAGATATCTTGTTGACTTGGTTTTTGAGTCTTCTAGCATTGGCCATGCGATGAAAGAATTTAGTGTTCCCATCTACTTCCTTGAACCAACAAAACTTAGCCTTTTGCCTCCATTTCACTTCCTCGTTCCTAAGAATCTGCTTGTATTTAATTTTGAGTCATCTCCTCTCTTCTCCCTCCCCTTGATCTAAAGCCTGATCCTCTTCCAATCTGTCAAGCATTTCCAAGTCGAGGGAAATCTTGTTATTCTCCATCTCAATGTTCCCAAACACTTCTTTGTTCCATCTCTTTAGTCTGCTCTTTATATGTTGCAGTTTTTTCATAAAAGTGAAACCGCGCCACCCTTTTATCCGACATTCAAGCCACCATTCTTTAATGTTTTCTTGAAATTGTGGATAGGAAATCCACATATTCTCAATTATGGAAGGAGAGGGGCCTCTCCTAATCCCTTGGTGATGTAGTAAGATTGGAGTATGATTTGAGGTGAGTCTTGGTAGGGCACTCTGGGAGGGAATCCCAAAAGAAGACTCCCAGTCACTGGAGTATAGAAACCTATCCAATCGGCTGCATGAAGGGCTGCCTTGGAAGTTGGACCAAGTAAACCTCACATTTCCCAGGGGTAGGTTAATAAGTGCACAGTTTTTAATAAAGCCATCAAACCACCTCATCGATCTTGTAGTTCTAGATCCCCCTCTCTTCTCATTGGAAACTGAATTGCATTGAAATCAGCACCCAGACACTGTGGAATGTCCCATAGTGCTTGTATATCATACAATTCTAGTCAAAAGTCCCCCCTTTCATAATGTTTAATTGGACCATAGACCGAAGTTAGGGTCCAAAAATTCCCACCCTTCTTGTTCTTGAATTTGATTGAGAAGGTAGGCCCCTGGGAAGGTTTCAATATTTTAAAAAATGTTCTCCTTCTAAATTATAAGTTGACCACTTGAGGCCCCTAAAGAGGGGAGGAAAGCCCAACTCTTATTTCTTGATCCCCATGTGCTCTTAATCCATCTAAGATCCACATCCTCCAATTTAGTTTCTTGTAACATAACAATATCTGCCTTTGCCTTTTTTAGCATTTCTTTAATGAGAGTCCTCTTCCTGAAACTCACCAATCCTCTGATGTTCCAAGAGAGGATCTTCATTGACAACTCTGCGTCCCCTTGTTCTTTGAACTTCTCACCAGTCGGGGCCCTCTCAACCCAGAGTACATGTCATGGTTGATACTTGTGGTCATATTTGCTAGTTCCCTTCGCCTTTCTCTTTTATCATCCTTAGCAAAAGAGGAAGATTGAATACCTAATTCTTTCTTCAGGTTGTCCACCTCATTCTGCATCATAATGAATCTGTCATTCTGTTTATTAGAGGAGCCAAACATTGGTCCACCGAAGGCGTCAGAGCTACATTCTCCTGCGGGGGTTGCACTATGTATATTCCTTTTTAGCCTAGGTGATCTTAAATCCTTTTGATTTCAAAGCATCCCTCTGTAATTCTAACTTGGTATTTTCCCCATCTAGTTTCGTCAATTAAAACTAGATTTGCAATAAAATAACATACACTATGAGACTTCCTCTTGTAATGTGACCAAGGTACTTATTGTGGAGTTTAGTCTAGAAAGTGGATGATGCTGCACAATCGAGATGATACCAAAGTTGATGTATAATGATAGCTAAGAATATCAATAAAACCCAAAGTGATGCAGCAGAAACAAGAAAATAGAAAAAAGCAAAGCAAAGAAAAAAAAGACCTAATTTGAAGCCTTTTCAAACCCAAAACAGGGATTTTGGCCTCCACCGAACTCAAATAAACCCAAAGAATCTACCTTTGGGGAAAACCACTTCTAGTTTTTAGACTTCACAAAAGAAGAACACACTAGCCAAGAGCTAGAAAGCAAAAAAATTCTTTATTCATTAATTTCATCCCTAAAGTTGTGGTTTAGAAGCATATATATAGACTTTATTAGCCAATCTTTCCAAATCCCACTTTAATTAGACTTCCTAAAAAAAATAAAACTCTAAAATAACTAAATCCCGGTTTTGAATGACACTTGCTAGTATTTTGGCTATAACTCTCTCAAATCACATCGGATTCTCAAGATTTTGGTCTTGTTGGAAAGGAAACTGAATAATCTTTCAAATGACACACTAAAATCAGTCCAAACAGATGAGTTTTGACCCTCCAAAATATGGCTTAAAGAGGAAAAACGGGATTACAACTTTGATTTGAAGACTCCTAACTACATAAGGACTCTAAAATAAATTCAAAAGAAATAAAAATAATGTCTAACATTAAATCCTAATAAAATACTAATTAAATGAAATCTCAGATGCTCTATACGTCCTCTACTTGGCTACCACAAGGATTACACGTGTGAGTCCCACCCACATGTCACGTGGGCCTTACTTCAGCTTGGATGTCCACATCAAACTCCTATTGTTTGAAAAGACTTGTCCTCGAGTTTTATAGTAGAGAAGAATCAACAACCATCGGAAGCTTGAACTGTATAACCATAGGTTTTCCATCTTGTAAGGATTGAGTAGTAAAAAGACTTCATAGTACACCTAATTTATCTTTTGCTCAGGCTCATGGATTGGTATGACCATCATAATAGGATGGATCTCATCCTGATATGGAATTTGCTTTTTAACAGCTCGTTATTCACAAACTGTGGCAACAATGATACATGTATCAACAATCACTACGGTCTCATCTGTTTCACTCAAAATATTAGTGCGAATCTACTAACATTTTCTGCATTAAGGTACTCACTCTCCACTCTAGTTGTAGACTTGTCTTCTTCATTAGACAACTCTGGGTTTTCACTGGAGTCTATCTTGGGCTTTTCCTTAATTGTATCGGCGTTCTTTTCGGTGTTTTTATCTATGAAATTCTTAATACTTTTAGTTACCACTATTGACACCTTATTAGTATGCTTGAGTCGAAGATGATACCACACATCATGGTTATAGAGTCACAATACTTGGGTCTCTTTATTAAAAGTAACTTCTTTTTCTTTAATCCATCGACTGCCTAAATAACTGGCGTGTCAGTTAAGAAAAAATCATATACTCGACATTCAGCACAGTCGTGTTGTATATCGTGAAGGGTATTATAAACACATACCTATAGTATACTACATGTATGGTGTATCAATCAGGATTTTAATATAAATACTAATGTACGAGAACACAATTTTCATACGAGTGATCCCAAACTTCTCTTCCTTTTTCTCTTTTTTTTTCTTCTCTATAAATTCTTCTATAGATTAGCCCTAAATAAACCAAGTTGGTATCAGAGCAAGAACAAGATCCACAAAAAAAAAAAAAAAAAAAAAAAAAAAAAAAAAAAAAAAAAAAAAAAAAAAAAAGCAGAGAAGACGTTAGACACCCTGTTGATGTAAGTGTCCGTACGGCTGATGTCAATAGGGCGATCGGGAGTCAGCGGCGAATGACCATAGATCCCAAGTTGTACTGGTGTGTGGGGATTTTTGGTGATATAAAAATTTTTTTTGAGACCTTTATAGCAGTGTTTCAAAGGGTTTTCTTTGGTAGCCTAAAACCCCTCGTTTTTTAAAGATTTGTTGATCTTGCTCACACGAGGAGTTTTCGTGTTGATTACTTGTAAATGAGGGGCCGTTTTTTTAAAGGGAAATGTTTTGAAACAAGTTCCATGATGTTCCGCTAAGAATCAAGAGAGATTGGTTGATTCTCCTCGCTACCAGCCATTAATATCTGGTTTGAACAACTGGGTACCCATTCAAACCCTAGATCTGATGGATGCGTTGCTCAAATCACTTGGCTTCAGTTATGAAAGTTTTCCCTAAGGTCTTGATCTTCCTGTCGGGAACCTCCACAGTTCGTGTCCCCTCGTGTCCCATCATGTACTGCTGCGTCTTTTGATCATTTTGTACACAAATGAGTGCTTGCCCTCTGTTTTGTTGTCGTTTGTGGTCTGTAACCAATTTAAGTTATGTCTGAAGAAAGCCAGTCATCCGTTGTAAGTGAAACAGAGTTCGGTCCGCTTAGGGGCATTGTACCTGAAACCCCAAATTCGATGGTTATTACCATTAAGTTTGATGGAACTAATTATCTTATATGGTCCAAATCAGTCCTTATTCACATTGAGGGCAGAGATAAAGAGAAATACCTAACAGGAGAAGCCAATAAGGCTTTAAGGGAGGATCCAAAGTACAAAAAATGAAAGATAGAAAATGCCATGGTTAAGGGATGGTTACTTGGTTCAATGAAACCGGAGATTAATGATCATTATTTATTCCTGGCTACCATACATCAAATATAGGATTCATTGGCCAAGGTGTACTCGGAGGTTGGTCACATAACAAAGGTATTTGATCTCAGGTAGAAGATTGCCTAGTTTAAACAAGGTAATAGACCCATTTCCATCTATTATTCTGCCCTTAAAAAAGTATGGGAAGAGTTAGCACACTATACCACTTTTCGCCTATCATGTTCGCAGGATGCGTTAGCCTACCATAGGCATGTAGAGGAGATCCAGACTTTTGAGTTTTTGATAGGATTGAACTCTAACTATAAACAGATTAGGATGCAAGTCCTCAATATGGGACATCCTCTCACGTTAACTGAACTCTATGCTCACATTCATCGTGAAGAAAGCAGACATGGAGTTACGAGTCCAGCCCCTTCCATTGAGAAAGCTGCTCTCATTTCGAGTTCATTCAAAGGTGGTCGTGGTGGTATATCTGTCCACTTATCTGATGATTGTGATCACCTCAAATGTGAGCACTGTGATCGCCATAGACATACTAAAGATCAATGTTGGGATTTGCATGGATGCCCTCCAGACTTGGCCTCCTGCACCACTCCACGTGGTGGATTCGGTAATGGTCGAGGAGGGGCTCGCTCTGGTGGACAAAGACCTAGTGCTCACTCTATTTCATCTACACCTACCGAGATATCTACTCAACCACCTCTTGCTCCAAATATTGGAGCTTTATCTAGTGATTAGATTGCGGCATTTCGACATTTTGTTTCTCAGCTTGATCAACCTTCCACGGCTCCTACCTCCTCTACTCACTCTGGTACAGTCACACATGGTTTCTCTACTACAATTACCACTCCACAAAGTTCCTGTATTATTGATTCAGGTGCATCACACCACATGACTGGTATGTCTTCATTGTTTACCTCTTATCATGTTTGTTCTAGAAAAGACAAGGTTCGCATAGATGACAGATCATTGTCTTCGATTGCGGGTTAGGGTGACATTCATACCACATCTGACTTATGTCTTTCTCCTGTTTTTCAGGTTCCAAAATTTTCATTGACTTTGTTATCCATTAGTCATATTACCAAAACCCTTAACTGTTCAGTTACATTTCTTTCTTCTTATTATGTGTTTAAGGACATGGTAGCGAAGAGAACAATTGGTTTGGGCATGAGAAGGATGGTCTTTACATCTTGGACTCTTCTTCACCAATAACTACTTTTGCAATAAAGATGAAAGATTCTTCCACCACAGATGAGTTAATTATGTGGCATCGTAGACTAGGTCACTTGTCGTTTCATGTAATAAGGAAAATATTTCCTCACATCTCCTTTAACCATTCAGTTAGTAATTGTGAACCTTGCCAATTGGTTAAACATTGTCGGTCAAATTACGCCATTAGTATTAATAAAAAAAGTTCAATTCCTTTTTATATTGTACATTCTGATGTATGGGGTCTAACACCTACCACTTCATTATCTGGTTTCAAATATTTTGTAACCTTTGTGGATGATTACTCTAGAGTCACTTGACTTTATCTGCTTAAAAGGAAAAGTG
>JAOXJP010099815.1:0-14429 GCA_025762735.1 Platanus orientalis | reverse complement strand
CTTGAATGACACAAGTCTCTTTGTTCTTGATGCTCCTCTTTCCCTTCTCCTTGTCAATGAACTTCATCTATTCAGGTGTTTTGAAATTGCTAGTCATGTATAGATGACTGATATCAGCAGTAAAGCCAGGATTTCTGGATTCCGTATTTTTTCTTTTATTGCAAAGCCATTCTTAGGGGGATCTCTGTTTCATATCAAGTGGTTGGATGAGAGAAAATAGGTGGAAAGGGATAGGGAGGAGACATTTTGGAAAGAGTATGGGAAGGCCCTGCTAAATGCACACAGAAATATATATATATATATATATTTGATGGATCACAGAAATTGTAATATTGCTCTATAAGTAACAATAATCAGGGGAAACAAATGTGAAACCGTAAGAAATAATGGAAGAGAAACCACCTCTTCTGCTTAAAATCAGTGACTAACAAAATAATCTGAAGGAATTTTAATTACATGTCTGGCATTGCATTATATTCATTCGAATCATCTGCTGTTCCAATTTGCTTAGGAAGAAGAAGTTGACGGCCCATTGGAGGAAGCATATACAACCTCTAATGTGGCGGTGCAAATGGTTAGAACTGAGGATCAAGGAATTTCAGTCTCAGGCATTAAAATATGATAGAGAACTTCAAGAATATGAACAAAGAAAGCAGTTGGCGTTTGGGCAAGATGCTGTAGAAGGTTGTTGTATGAGGTCAGTACCATTTTCCAGACAATTTCAGAGAAAAAAAGCCATGAAGAGGAGGAAAAGAAAGAGAGTCGAGGATACAGTTGATATACCGGCTTATTTGTCACGGCATAGCCTGTTCTCCTATTATGGTACAAGTTGCTTGTCTATACTAAAAATTCTGCTTGTCCTGAATCAGTTATTTCTTATTTTTAACTTGTGTGATTCCTTGCAGAAAATAAGAGGGCTGATGCATACGGTGCTTCTGTGGATGGTGATTGTGGTAATCAAGGTAAGTATTGACTACCATGCCTCGATCTGGAAACCTGGAGTCATTGTCAACCCATTGAGTATGATTTATCTGTAAGGAAAAAGACATGCTAGATTTTTAAATACTTTCGAGCATTTGCATACACTCATTTACATTTTAAAATCCCACGTACAGTTGAACAATTTCATCATGTTTGGTGGCAACATGGTTCTTTCCGTTTAGGATGTCTATTGGGTAAAACTTAATGTTCTTAGACCCAGTAGGGATTAGCTAACCTAGGAACCAGACCCTCTTGGAGGTTCTGTTGGACCTCTAAACTGGAACAAATGCCTAAATATGGATAAACACGGTGTAAAATTTCAACCTGAACAGGATATATTAGTGCAGTCTTGAAGGGTGACTGAAAATGGTATCAGTACCCCATTTCCTCACAGGGTTGTTCAGAAGAAAAAAGGGCCATATGAGGAGTTAAGGTTGATGTAACATGCTTCCATTTATTGTAGCTGTAGTTTCTAATTTTACCTCATCTTCTTGGAACCTAGCCTCAGAAAATTCATTTCCATTGAAAATGTGAAACAGCTATTGATTGAGCTTTTGTTTGCTGATCTGTTTACTGATCGAGTGAGTGGTTCTCAAGGATATACGTAATTCAACAAGCTAAGGGTGTTGGGATCAATACTCGAAATTTCAACAAGCGAAGGGTGTTGGGATCAATAGTCAATACCCAAAATCCGAAAAAAAAAATAAAAAATTCAGGTTTTGTTCAGAAGACCAACAGAAACTCTCTCCAATGAATCAGTCCCACAGAGATATATAGACTGATATAAAGACTAGGTATATAGCTTGCAGGTGTTATGACAGAGAGGGGAAATCAAGGGCTGTTAACAGAGTATTGCAGGTATAGGTTACCAAAGTTACCTATCTGGAACATGAAACAGATTTGTAGTTGATAAAAGACTGAAAATAGAAGGCTATGGTTAGGGTTTAAGAGGAAAGGGTCTGCAGAGGGTTTTTGGGGAGTTGCAGGTGTTAATCCTCGCTTCAAACGGTCAGAAAATCCATTTTTCGAATTTTCTCGCTATTATTTTTTTTTCCAAATTTGCTGCGTTTGATCAGTCCAACCTGGATCAATCCGGGGTACTCTGAGTCAGTTCAACAGTTCTTTGATTAATTTTCTGAGAAACCCGAGAACATCTGGATCGGTCTGAGTACTCTATGCATGCATAGAGAGGTACTCCTGAGACCTCCTGGATCGGTCCACTTAAGTGGTGGATCAGTCCACTTAAGTTGGATCGGTCCAAGACACCACTAGACCAGTCTAAAAATCCTGTTTTTTAGTTATAACTTTCTTTGTAAGCACTTTTTCATACATGGACCTGAGAGGTTCTTCTCTAGGCCTAGGGTGAGGTCCGAACTTACCTAGGCAAGGTATGGTCTCTAGAGCTTACTTACCACCTTTATGTATGTTTTACCTTCCAAGTTCCTGAAGTGGTTCCAGTTGATCTGCCTTTTGAACTAAGATCTCTAGCCTCAGTCTTGTGTGGGGTCTTCTGGTTTTGAAGGTTTCCAATCTTGACCAGCTGTTAGACTCCACTCCCTAGATTCTATCATGACTCTTAACATATTACAATGCATATATGTCATGGCCATGGTATCAAATGTCTCATTGCTATTTCAGGCTTTAATTGACTGATTATATTTCTGCATGTTCATCTCTGATGGCTTTTGCTTGTATGAACAATGTTGTAGTGCCACTTGAGAAAATTCTTGACTGTCCTCAGACATAGCCGTCTTACTCCTCGTTGAGTCCTATAATTTCTTTCATCCATTTTCAGAGCGCAAATCGAGTTGTGGACGAGATGGGAGAAGGAGAGAGAGAGAAGAGAGAGATCCTGAACTCAAGTCTGCTCGCCCAAAGGCTGAACAAGTTAGGCATCGGGTGCACCCAGCCCAGCCCTATTATATATACATTTGAATAAAAATTAAACATCATTATTTAACACAGGTTTGAAGTGGAGTTTTTATTTTTTACTCTAATATTAAGAAACCAAAACCTAGAGTAAAATAATGGAGATTTGATGTGGGTTTTAGATTGGAAAGAAGAGTTTCCATAAAAAATATCGATATCAGTAACAACAACAAACAACCTTATCCCAACTATTTGGGGTCGGCTACCCCAATCTTGTTCCGCCATTCCGCTCTATTTAGGGCCATATCTATCGTTAAATTACAAGCTTCCATCTCTCTCCTTATTACTTCAACCCAGGTCAATTTTGGCATTTCTCTAGTCCTTTTAGTACCTACCACTTGCATCGTCTCACTCCTCACTAACGCAGTCATTGGTCTTCGTTGCACATGATCAAACCATCCTAGTCGACTTTCCCTCATTTTATCACCTATTGGTGTTATACCTAAGCTCCCACGAGTGGATTCATTTTTAATTCTATGCTTTCAAGTCTTGCCACTCACCCATTTCAATATCCTCATTTTAGCCACTCATTTTATGTATGTGTTGTTTGTTGGCTGCCCGACATTCTGCTCCATAAAACTTGGCTGGTTTTATAGCTGTCTTATAAAATTTTCCCTTCAATTTTAGCGGTATTCGTTTATCACACAATACTCCAGAAGCACCTCTTCACTTCAACCATCCGGTTCTAATTCTATGGGCAACATCATCTACAATATCTCCCTCTTTGTGCATGTGATGTAGGATCCCCTTTTAAAAAGGACCCCACAACAATTAGGGATAAATTACAATTGTCATATAGAAATCAAGAGAAACAGAAGAAAGATGAAATCAAGAACAAAAGGGAGGAGGAGAGGATGAAATAAAAAAGAGAACATAAAATAAAATAAAGAGAGAAGTTCTGACCATATGGTTAGGAGAAGATAGAAAAGAGAGAATAAGAAGAGAGAAAATAAGAGAGGAATAAGAGAGAAATTAGAGAGAGAAAGGATTAGAAGAAGATAACTCACTTTGTTTACGCTAGGGATTATGGAGTAGGGAACGAAGTTCTACAAGCTCCTTTGCAAAACCCAATCTTTATTCTTCAAAAACTGATCATACAATGAGTCCTTAGAGCCTATTTAAAATAAAAAAACGAAATTAGGATCCATTAGACCAAAATACCCGTCTTATACGGTCAGCCCAAAAAAACCTAAAAAAATTCTAAATTTTTTTTGAAAAATCTAAAAATAATCCTAAACTTCTTCTAACTCCCTACCAACTTTATAACTTGGCTATAATGACCTTATTACTAAGAAAATTACCAAATTACCTTTCAAAACAGAAAATTACTAAGAGAAACTTGTGGACACACTTAAATCTTCTTCTTTAGCTCCTTGCTTTTGGTCTTGGACATCCACAATGGTTGAAATTTCTTAAGCCATGCTAGTGCCACCACATCAACTCTCCCCCTCTGAAAAGAACTCAACTCTGTTGAGTTCGGGTGAGGTTCAAGTATACCATCTCCTCCTGGTACCTTATGGAATAGGCAGGAACCCACAGTCTTCTTTAGCTTGAGGTCAATGACATTTGGACATGACACTATTGTGATCTTCTTTCCATGCTAAAAAGAAAATTTGTTCTTAAAGCCGCAATGTTGGACCTTGTCATATAACCATAGCCTGCCAAGTAATATATGACATACCTTAAGAGGCAATACATCACATAAAACCTGATCAGTAAGCCCTCTAAGTGTATAAGTGACTAAACACCTCTCTTAGATTTGAAGGTTGGTGTTATTCACCCATGCCGCTTTGTAAGGTGAAAGATGTGGCTCCGTCTTCAGCTTTAGCTTCTTGTATGCTTCCTTAGATATGACATTAGTGCAACTTCCTCCATCTATCACAAGTGAACATAATTGATTGTTGCACCTAACTCGGATCTAGAAAATACTGTTATGCTTCCAGTCCTCAGTCTTGACTTTTTTAGTAGTTAAGACTGGACGCAAAATACAAACAGGTCTCTCATCCTACTTTAATTAATCCTCTGCTAATGATCGCTCTACCTCAAGAACCATTTCCTCAGTCGGCTCATAAATCTCAGTGGCAAGGTCATCATCCTGAGAATGTTCTCTATCAGATAAACCCACTACTTGCTGAGGACACTGGGCATATAATTAGCTAGTACTCCCACACTAATAACATGATCATCTATTTCCTTGATTAGTAGATTCTGACTACTGTACTTTAGGAGGTGTAGATGCCGCGGTAGTAACCCCACTAGGCTGCGGTCTAGATGTTGATCTGCTCATAGAAATACCATAAGTCTGATTCACCACTTTAGGAGAACTATCAAAAAAAGTCTTCTTAGGCGGAACTTCCCTTTCGCCTTCCTCTACCTGATATGCAACCTGAACAACATTATCAAGTGTCTGCAACATCGCATAACGCAACCCTGCTGCAATCTGTGGACTCAAACCACGTTGATACATAGGTATCACTATATCATCATCCCACTTTGCCTTGGCACATGCCATCAGACGATAAAATTGAACAGTATAGGTCTCAACTAACGTAGTACTCTGCTGTGGATGTGTAAACTCTAAATGCGCCCTCTGCGTATAACCTGGCGGCTCAAATATTTTTTTCATGGCTGCTCTCAAGTCTTCCTAATATCTCAAGACACCAAGTTTTCTGTGCTCTTCCTTATAATTCTCCCACTATATGTGAGCTGTATCCTTAAGCTTAGTTTTTGTAAACTACAATCGTTTCTTTTCTAGAATATCATGTCAAGAAAAGAAAGACTCAATGCTATGGATCCAATCAAAGAATACACCTTGATCCTGTCCACCATAAAACTACGACACATCAAGCTTAACATGGCGATCCAATTCATGTTGGGCAGCACCAGATGGATGCGCAATCCTCTCATAAAAATCACGCCTAGGCTGTTCAAATTGCTTTTCATGATTCCTCCTAGGATGTATCACTTCATGTTGGAAATGCTGTGATGATCCTGCACCTACTGCACTATGTGACTGTTGTAGAGGAGGATTTTCTTGAGAATCTTCTCTATTCTGAAGAGGTGGTGGATGAGGTTTATTGGAAGTTTCCAATGGAGGCAATCTGGCGGCAATCATATTGAGAGTCTTTTGCATCTTTGCCATTTGTGCTTGCATACGCTTCACATCACTCCGGATATCTTTCACTGTATCTTTAAGCTCTACGATGTCATTTGCATGCTCATCCGCCATGGTAGATAGTGTATTCACAGTATAGACCATGATTCAGGCTTATGTCATTCTTTCTAGTAGACTCCAAAAATATTTGGGTTAACCTTGCAGCTTTTGAAGGAGTTTTATTAGACTCTTTAATCATATAGGGTATGCCCTAAAAATTTCAGGGTCAGGAAAAACCCTTTCAAGAACTCAAAAAATATTAGGGTAGCCCTAAAATTAATGGAAAAGTACCCTGATTAAGCCAAATGGTTTCAGAACAAAAATAGACTTTAATAGTGATAAAAGAAGATGGATTTAAGGCTCTTTGAAGAAACCCCAAAATTTTAGGGTAGGCCCTAAATTAATTTAGGCAAAGATAAGAAGAAAATATTAGGTCATATAGAAAAAAATCTCATCTAATAAAAATTAATTGGTAAACCTTAAGCTCTGATACCAAATTTGGTGTAGGATCCCCTTTTTAAAAGGACCTCACAACAATTAGGGATAAATTACAATTGTCGTATAGAAATCAAGAGAATTAGAAGAATGATGAAATCAAGAACAAAATGGAGAAGAGATAATGAAATAAAAAAAGAGAACGAAAAAGAAAAGAGAAAAAGATAAAATAAAGAGAGAAATTTTGACCGTACGGTTGGGAGATAATAGAAAATAGAGAATAAGAAGAGAGAAAATAAGAGAGAGGAATAAGAAAAAGAAAGAAATAGAAGAAGATAACTCACCTTGTTTACGTGAGAGATTATGGAGTAGGGAACCAAGCTCCATGAGCTCCTTTCTAAAACTCAATCTTTATTCTTAAAAAACTGATCATACAATGAGGCTTTAAAGCCTATTTAAAATAAAAAAAACAAAATTAGGACCCATTGGACCAAAATACCCCTCCCTTGTATGGTCAGCCCAACAAAATTCTGAGAAGTCTAAAAATAGTCCTAAACTTCTTCTTAACTAATTGTGCCACTGCATTAGCATGATTGAACCAATATAACAAAAATGGTCACTCCAAGGTATCTCTTGGTTATCAATTCTAACTACTACCTCATTTCTACTCCTATTTTTTCTAAACTTGCATTCCAAAAATAGGACTAGAAATGAGGGAGTAGTTAGAATTGGTAACCAAGAGATACCTCGGTTATCAGTAGAACTTTAAAATTTGCTGATATTAGCAACATGTCAGTAAATTAGTGATATGTTAGTGAAGTTTTGAAACTTTTTTTTCCCTGGTATTTCGCTACTGGTAGAAGTGTTTCAGCAACATTTAGTAGGGTTCCCAAATTCACTAGATCTTACTGTATTTTATTGATTGTTTAAATCCAAGATATTGTGCTTCTTGCTGAAATTAAAGACCACTTTTTGCAGTATAATGTGTGTGTGTTTGTGAGAGAGAGAGAGAGAGAGAGAGAGAGAGAGAGAGAGAGAGAGAGTTGATGATTTCTGAAGTATCAGAAGATACGGCCTTAGAGTGGGATGGGTGAACAGGATATTGTCATCTGCACCCCATGTTTATGTGAAAACATGGTCTTCCTACCCTTTGCCTAGACTTGAAAATCATGATGAAAACCAAGATTTAGTGACAATGTCAATTTATAGTTCCTTATGTGTCCACCATCCATTGGAACATGTGGCTGTGCCCAGATGACCACCAAATCAGTGGACTTCTGTTGTTTAACTATTGTTGATTAAAGAAGAATGATCTCTTACCATTAAGTAGAAAGATAAGAAATAAGATTCGTTTCTGGACTATCTAATTGAAGGTTCAATTAGATTCTAGTTCCTTGTTCAACTGGGATGACTTGGGCCAGAAGCTCTCCTAGGTGAGGAATTGCTTATTGATTGGATGTCACAAAGCATTGCTCCATGTGTGACCCAAGTGGTTCATATTTGGTATTACACACATGCATGAATCATGTATTTTTGTCCAGTTAAATTTTGATATATTTTGCTACATACTGTTTCAACATATGCAATGTTCTCTGAAAACTGTTAAGTTTGTACAACAGATCTTTTTAATTTGAAGTATCTGATTGTTAAATAGATGATTGTCCGACTGCTTATATTTTACTTTTTATGTTATTTTTGGGGCAGTGATTGCTGCCGATCAGAGTACTAATGGTAATGATGAATTTGATGTTAACGATGAGTGGCCATCACTGGAGTTCAGAGATGGTGATAATCCTTTAGAGCAAATCCTTTGGAAGATTGAAATTGTGCAATCTCGAGTTAACGTGATTAAGACCCAACTTGACAAGGTGGTGAGTAGAAATGCTGGGAAATTCTCTTCCATGGAGAATTTGAGCTTGCTTGTGCCACATGATGTACCCACCAGCTCTGCTCAAAGTCCTACTTTCTCTGCTGGCAATGGAGACACCATGCTGGTTGGAGCTTTATATTCTCCACCTCGGCAAATGTCAGAGTACGACATTGGAGATATGGTTATGACTGAAAGTGTGGTTTCGAGTTATGGAGAGGCGATTCCTCTTCCTGATATGATTGAAAGCACAATGGGACTACTATCTGCTGCAGATGTCACTCTGGATCGGCCACATATTGGCAATTCTTGTGAAGATGTAAGTTATTATTATTATTATTTTTCTTTTTTCATTTATTTATATTTCTAATATATAATACATTTTAAAAACTTTGTGAGGTTTTGTTGCATGATTGCGATGACTATGAAACTCGGCCATACTTGCCACAACTAACTGAAACTGGTCCTGTTTAACAATTTCACCCATACGATGAATTCCCCTCAGCTAGAATTGGATAAATAGACTGTGGGTTTAGCACTTGATCCTAGCCTTTAATCTCATTTATAGATCTATATTATATTGTTTGTTTCCTAAAATGGAATTGATCCAAGGATCTACCCTTCACTCTGGGTTGAAAGTTGCTTTCGACTTGTAGGATTATGGACCTTCATTTGTGTTCATCATACTTAGTTAATCATGTAATATACTTTTAAGAACTTTGAAATGCCTGTCATAGGGTTTCTATTTTAAAGCCATGTAGCATTATTTCTTGATATAAGTATAATCAGTCAAGTGTTTCTGATTGTTTGGTGGTTTTGCTCTATAATGCCGTGCAGATTGCAGATGACATTCTGATACATAATCAGGCTGCCCAGGAAGAATTGCATAATTTTGAAAAGGTTAATAGTCAGCCCATAGAGAAGCCTCATGAATTGGTGAAAGAACCCGAGGATAGTGCGATTCCCCCAGTTCCAGCACCTGAGGCTGACCTGGCCCAAAAGACTGTCAGTGATCAGGAGCAGTCGACTCTGAATTTAGCCTCTGAGTTACGGGTTCCTAAGAACAAGAGAAAGCGAGGGGAACGGAAAGCTGGTTCGGGTGGTTGGAGCCTTAGATCATCCGGTGAGCCTGATAACCATTGAGTTTGATGCGGGTCTGTCAAGTGTTGGGAGTAGATATACTCCGAAGCGAAGAAATGATGCTCAAGGAAATTCGTAAGATCATTGTAAAGGAAGTTGGAAACTCACTCTTTGCCCTCCCTCTCTCTCTCTCCCCCCTCCACCGTTGGGTAATCTCTGATGTTGTTTTATATGATAACTTGGTAATGCTTTTGGTTTTTGTAAGCTAAAACATCATACGAGTTCAAGGTTACGCACCGATCTTTTTAACAGTCAAAAGAGGACTCAAAAGAGTTCAACCATACGAGTTCCAGTCATTCAATCTAGTTCGTTTTTGCTAGGTGAGATGGGACTCATTGTACGGTGGATTGCCAATTCCCTGCACGTGTGGTGCTCATTCTGTTATTGTATTTATCCTGCAGTTTGTAAACATTTCATTGGACAAATCCCCTATATGTGACGCAGTTGCACCCATGGGTTATGTGGAACCCAGGGTGTCAACGAGTGGAGCTGAGCCGAGCTTTGCCCAGATCAGCTCGGGCTTGTTACTTGAAGGCAATGTTCCGGCTCGGCTTGGCTTGCTAGAAAAAAAACAAACATAGCCTAGTGACCTATTGACTCAATTTATCTTGTTTGAACATTCCTATGGTCACAATATATATACATTTATTTATTTATTCTATAAAATTATGCCAAACCCAGTTAACGATCCGGAGCTTTTAGCAAGTTGAGCTTAGTGAAGCTTGGCTCATCCGAACTGGCTCTGTTCAATGACAATCCTACGTGGAACCAGGGTATGAAAGTTAAGAGCCAAGCTTGTTCCTTAACACTAGAGAACAGAAGATTGCAACACCCATATCTCGGCAGGCAAAAAGAGAGCAACTTGCAGTAGGGAGAGATGATTGACAGAGGGCCAAGGATCCGGAGTTGGGAGTTATTGAGGCTGAAAGGCGGCCAAGGACATACTTTCAATGGTATTCAAACCAGAGAACAACAACAAATAAGAGAAGCTTTTATTATTATTATAATTTCATTACAAAAAGTAGTATTCTCAAGGTCATTAGGCATTGTTAAAGACAATGGGATGTCCATCCATTCTCACCCATGTTGCTTACTCCTAATCATTAAATCATACTGCTTTCTAAGACAGCTAACGTAGGAAAACTAGAAAATCAACAAATAAATCATAAACACTACTAATGATTCCATCAATCTCCACTAAGAATTGCATGGGTCCCCTTGAACCAAAATCGGTTCATTGGGCCAACCACATATACAAGAAAATCAGGCCCTTAGCTATACCATTGTCTCATGCCCAATGCTTGGACCTCTTCGACCAATCTAGCTGCTCCATATAGTCAAGGCAACCTGACCTACATTAGTCACTCCAGGTGGGAGAGAACTCACCTTTGAATTAACATCAACATCATCATCAGTTGAATCACTGAAATGCGGAGTGTGATGTTTGACATTATAGATATCCAAGGTAGAAACAAGATTTGGCAGTCATTAATATTATTTAGAACTTCCCAATTACCCATTTTTTATGCATTCAACTTGTTACAATCCCCAGCTGGATAACAGTATTTAGTAAGAATATCCCATATAAAATTTCCTCCTTCAAAGACACCCTTTGGTGGTTTTCAATTACTGTTTTGTACTTGGAATTGCTACTTTCAATTTTTTTTCTTCTCACATAATCATGAAAGGATTAAATAGATTTCATTAAGTTGTCAGCTGCTGCTTTGTACTTGGCATTATTGCTCTCAATTTGTTTTCACGCTAGTCATGAATGAATTGAATATATTTCACAAAGTCATCATCTTTATTGCAAACACTTTTCAATTTAGGAATGGGAATCAAGTTTAATGCACTATGTGGGTTCTTTCATAAACAATTTCAAAAGGACTATGTTGAGTGATTCGATCTTTAGATTTGTTAAAAGGCAAAATTTTTCTTGTGGTATCACCTTATCCCAACACTTCATATTGTTTCCCACTGTTGACATATAAAATTTGTGACTAAAACGAATTTCCCCAAAGTACCCTTCATCCACGATTAGTCAAACTCATTTGCTATTACATCAGACACAATTGACAAAAACAGATCAGGATTGACACAACAATCGCTACTGGGAAGTCTGGGTCCCGATTGATGAGGTTTGGAACTCAAATTGTTTATATTTTAGGCTACAAATATCAGGGAATCGCGACCAACATTATTCTAAGCTCCTGAAAATCTAGGAAACTAATGGCAGTCTCTAATTTGCACACAATTCTTCCAATTTGCTCAGGTCATCAAGAGTTAAGATTCCCATCTCTGCAACCTTTATCAATAAGAGCAACAATTTAGACTCTTTTTCTGCCATTTGATTTCACACTAGGATTGAATAAACGACATGTGGATGGCCTCATCACCAAGTCTCTAAGCCGACATGGAATCATGCAGAAATAAATGACCAAGCAATCTGATCCATACTTCTCTATAAATACCTAACAATCCTCACGATGGACAAGTTTTTCATTATACTTTGCACTCAAGCAATCACACGTTTCATCAAGCTCCTCATACTCTCCAGCTCTACGCCACTTCCAAGTTTCATGCTTTTTTATTCCTAATAGCTACACACCTTCATTAAACCCATCCATTAAACTTCTAGGGGGTTCAAGGAAGACGACCACAACTCTAGAATTAAATATCATGGTAATAACAAGGAAAATTAGTGGATCAATGTGTAATAAAGGAGTGTGTTGTACAAATACACAGGCTACTTGATAAAAAAACTCATTCTTTTACTTTTTCTGTCTTCTTTTCCTATTATGCACTTTTTGTTTATTATTTACAATTTGTGAAATGAGTAAGTGAATCAAAGGTGTGTTGTTTCAAGGGCAACAACAATTAACAAGCTTTTTGAGAGAAGTTGGGAGTGATAGTCCCCACAATAAAATAATAAACCAACCCCTTACATGTTGGGTAGTTTGAGTATCAATATTTCAACGTTAAGGCAACGAAATTTGGTGTAACACCCAATAAAGCTTTAAATGAAATTTTCATACTCTTATTGGTCACCCCTGTTTGTCCATCCTTTTGCAAGTGATAAACTACGCTAAAATCTAGCTTGGTCCTGAATTCTTCTGCATTTTTTTTTTGTTGTTCAAAATGGCTAATGAATATTCTTTCTTAGGATTGAGTAAATCATGCAATTGTACAAAATCATTGTACAAAAGATTTTCAATATAGAAGCATTCATGGTCTTCTTACATTCAATGAAATGAGCCATTTTGGAAAATCCATTCACTATAATGAACATTATATCCACAATCCTGTGTTCGTGGCAACCCAATAATGAAGTCAATGCTAACATCTGTCCATTGGGCTGTTCAAATTGATAAAGGAATATACAAACCAGCATTAGTTGCCCTCCCGTTGACATTTGGCATGTGTAGCATCTTTTCACAGATCTTGTTACATCTTGTTTGTACATGGTAGCTCATTTCAAGTAATGCCAAAGTCTTATCTCAGTCAAAGTATCCTCAATGCAACTCTCTAATGAACTCTCTTAGAGAACAATATGGAATACAAAGAAGAGTCCATTCGAAAAGAGACTCATCTTGAAGACAATAATAATTTTTATTTCCAATAACAACTTCTCGTACGATTGGTTCAAAGAAAACTTCCTCTTTATAGAGATTTTTATAAATATCAAATCCAGTCACTTGCACTTGCATTGTAGTAAGCAAAGTGGAACTTCTACTTAATGCATTTGCAATTCTAATGTGTATTCCTGCCTTGTGTTTTAAAGTAAACTAACACTCTTGCAAGTAGCTTTCCCACTTGCTATATCACCTACTGAAACTTTGTTGGATGTTTAAGTAATTCAAATCTTCATAAATCGAAATACAACAAAAACTCCCTTTGGATGACACAGTGTCTCTAATGTTTCAAGTTTTTGAACTATAGTAGAAAACTTAGTGTCAAAAGTAGAATATTGAAACCTTGCCCTATTGATTTTCTCACTAAAGAATGTTATTGGTTTGCCTTCTTGATTTAAGAGTGCACCAGTGCCAACTTGTGATGCATCACAATTAACTCCAAACATCTTGTCAAAGTTGGGTAATGCAAGAATGGGTGCTTCAAACAACTATTCTTTGATGGATTAAAAGCTTTTCTCTACTTCAATATACTATTGAAAAACACCTTTCTTCGTGCACTCCATAGTGGGAGTTATAATGATATTAAAATTCTGAATAAAACATTGATAGAAGGGTGCTAAACCATAAAAACGTTGCACATCACAACACTAATAGGTGTTGAGCAGTCAAGAATAATATTCCCTTTGGATTGATTTGCTTGAATTCCTTTAAAAGATACTTTATAGTCCAAGAATATCACATGGTTAGTTATAAAAGAGTATTTCTTTTGGTTGACATACAATTACTCTTTTAAAAGAGTAGTAAACAATTTCTTGAAGGCTCTATTTGTTCTGGTTAAGTGTTGACCTATAAAATATCATCAAAATACACAATAACAAAAATATTTGGTGAATGACTTTACTATACTATTTATCATTAGCATGAAAGTGCTTAGAGCATTTGACAAACAAAATGACATAATCAACCATTCATATAACCATTCCCGAGTCTTGAATGCTATCTTTCACTTATCTTCTTGACAATTCAAATGGTATAACCACTTATTTATAAAATTTTAGTTATGGAAAGAAATTACTATCTTCCCCTTGTTTAGTCTTGGATTTATTTTTATCTCTTAGTAGGGACTAAGATAATCCTTTCATTATCCTTTCAAAAAGTGTAAGTATTTTTGAACTTATCATGAATTATTTTGTGATCATATTGCCATGGACTTTCCAAGATATACCCCAGAGTGACCATTTTCGTTATCTTGGTTCAATTATGCACAAAGAGGGAGATATTGTAGATGATG
>JAOXJP010099814.1:0-28410 GCA_025762735.1 Platanus orientalis | reverse complement strand
GGAGATGATTTAAAATCCAAGAGAATCCTTGCCACAGGATCGGATTAGGTGTGCCCCTTAATGGGTGCCAATAGTGTGCCCGCAATCAGCAGGTGACACGTCACGTTGAAAAAGTGATTTGCACTTTTTGGGGGTGCTTTTCACTTTTTTGATGTGACGTATCACCCTCTGATTGTGGGCACACCATTGGCATCCGTTAAGGGGATGCACATAATCCTTTGGCTTGCCCCCCCCTACATGAAAATCTTGGCTTTGCCTCTGGACTGAATGACATGTTGTGAAAAAAATTAAAAAAAACACCTAATCCTGTGTGTAAGAAAGTGTTTTTCACTTTTTTTGTCGCATGTCGCAAAATCAAGAACTTTGGATTGGAACATTTTTCGGGTAATTGATTAGATTAGAGACCCTATGGTCAAGATTGTAGCTTTTATGCATCAAGATAAAGATTTAAACCCAACAGATCCTACAAAGAATATGTAGTTGTGATCATTAAGTTCAGTCCAAGACAAAAAGGAAGACATTAACCGCGAGTTTGTGTAAATTGTTGAACCATTGACAACCTAAGGAGAAAAGTCAGAGAAGAAGGGAGGAGATATTACATGAACCTATATCATCTGCATACGTGTTGTTCATTCACCCATAACAACAATAGAATTTCATCCCACCAGCGGTGACCAGAGTTTATCTTTCTTAGTCAGATGTCCCACTTGCTGTAGCAACAGAGACTCTCCTGAGTCTTGACTGCTGCTGATCTTACCGATCAGAACGGCCACCCTGTTGTCTCTTGGACGGTGAGAGGTAGGATGGAAACATGCCTTTCCACAATTTTAAGGTTGGCATTTTATGCTTTGACAACGGAGCTTCTAGACTGGTTGGCCGGTGATTCCTTTCAGGGGCCCCAATTTCATTCTTTTGAAGACGAAAGTCTCGTCTGACTGAACTGCTCAGTCTTAATTCAACGAGACTGGCCGCGTAAGCGGCGTTCTTCAAAGCGTCGGAACTGTGGAAGAGATGGATTCATAGTTTCATAACAATACAAGGCATAGTGTTTATAACATGAAAGATGGTCAGACCGGGTGCAGCTACAACCGGTCATTAGTGGTTCAGTATGACGTGCAAGGCAGGAAAGCACATCAATCTGGCCGGTCCATCCAAGGATTTTTGCCGAGTCCCGAGTTATCAAACTAGTGTTTTTTTTTTTTGTTTTGGAATCAAACTTATGCTTTTTAATAACCCAAGTAGTTGGGATAAATCTTATAAAGGAAAAGAACTGCTACACTTGAATTTGTTGGCCCCCGCTGTGTCCCCAAACCACATGCTAAGACAGAATGATTTTTTGAATTTGGTGCCTCTTTGAAATAGGGAGAAAATGTTCATCGGTTTCAACCCTATAAACCCCATTTGTATGGATGCCTATTTTTTCATTTGAAAACTGTTTTACAATTTTAACGTTCTACACCTCACCTTTTGTGTGTGGGGATGGACCAATTGGATGTAACAAATCATTTCTCATCTAAAAATCCTAAAAGAATCATAATAAAAATAAAATTTTCAACTACAAGCATCAATCTCCTCATATTCTGATATTTTACTATTTTAATTATAACTTTATCAAGTCACCGCATAATCACAAGATCTTGCATTCTTTGAAAAGGTAATTCAATAACCTTTCAGACATATCAAAACATGTCCCAAAGGAAAGTTGCAGAAATTAATCTTTCATTTTCCTGTAATATTAAAAAAATAATCTATTTAAAATTAAATCTCTTAGAATTATAAAAAAAGAATTATTAATTTTAAAATGAAATGA
Source organism: Platanus orientalis (assembly GCA_025762735.1). Classification (NCBI taxonomy): domain Eukaryota; kingdom Viridiplantae; phylum Streptophyta; class Magnoliopsida; order Proteales; family Platanaceae; genus Platanus; species Platanus orientalis. Next base: position 26,600 of record JAOXJP010099814.1, on the reverse strand, counting down.
AAAATATAAAATAAAATAATAAAAAAACCCAAATATTAAATATAAATTGCTATAGATCCCGTGTAAAAGAGAAAAAAAACAGCCGTAGAATCAAATGGTCATCTAGTACCTAGTGATTTGTCATCTCTGTTAAAAGTAGTTACAATCAAAGGGTTAATTTTTATAATTGAGAAAAACCAGGTTGATTTCTCGATTCAACATTGATGAGCACCCCACTCCCGAGGAACTTTTTCGAAGGGAGACTATTCCAATTATCAAAAAACATAAAAACAAAATAAAGGGTCATACATGGTTCATGAGTCGATTCATGAGGTAATTGATGTGAAGGTTATCACCATTAATTTCTCTTGATTGTCAAGCATTCATCTCTTTCTCGCATCTTCTTCTACAACTTCTATTACACTTGTGCTATACAATTCCTATAAGGACCATATAACAGTGCACTGTTACTTTTCGTCATTCAATAGTGAAAGCATATGGGGTCACTAAAAATTAGGTGAGAATGAATCTTGTGAGAGTTGTGAAAACAGCACCAGGGTACGGACACATCAGCACCGAAAAGTGATAAGTGACCCCCAAAAAATGCAAATCACTTTTCGATACTGATGCGTCAGCCCCTCTGGTGCCGTTTTCAAAGTATTCGTTCTCACATAATCCAAGCCCATAATGGGTGGGTGGGACTTTTTGTAAATTTTTAGCAGCTGAAAATTTGTTTTCAAGAATTCATTACACTTCTATATCAAATAAAAACAAAACAACAAGACTTTGGTAGGAAGATGATGAATAATGACATCTAATCTCTTCCCCATGGTTAATATAACCTCATGTCACGATTGCAGGTGGTCGAACTAGAAACTCTCTCTCTAACACCGGTCCAGTGGCCGGTCCAGGATTCAAAACTTTGCCAAAAAGATGAGACACGAATGTAATTGGGATTGATGACCAAACGTTTAAAAGGGAATGCGGGCGTGTTCAAAGAACCATCCATTATCCTGACCACTATCATCTCGTTTCCTGTCTTCGTCATCTGGTTTTCCGTCACGTGCTAAAGGTGTCCAATAGTAACAAATAGGGACAACGTACAACACAGTAAGACCCCTCGCACCAGACAACACAAGATTGCACGTAGCCCTTTAAATGGACCCAAAATTTCGTGGTAGTTCAGAATCTGAACCTTCACCCATCTTCATTTCTCTCAATCTACCTCATAAAAACAAAAGAATGGTGGGGGAGATAATTTCTTCATCCCCTTCTTTCCTGTTTCCTCCTCGTGAAACCTCAATAACCCTTCAACAACGCCTTCAATTCTTCATCCAAAGCCGGCCAGAAAGGTGGGATTATGCCATTTTCTGGCAAAAATCTAACGATGACAGTGGCCGCCTCGTTTTAACTTGGCGTGATGGCCATTTACAGGGCACCAAAGCAACATCTTCCAAACCCAAGAACAGACTCTTTCATCAACAGCAACAACATCAAAAGCAAGAGAATTTCGGAATTGAATCGGAAAGAAAGAAGGTGATTAAGGGAATCCAAGCTCTAATAAACGACAACTCAGAGATCGACGAGTCAATAGACGGGGACATCACCGACGCCGAATGGTTCTACGTGGTGTCCCTAACGCGATCCTTCGCCGCCGGTGACGGAATCCCCGGCCGGGCTTTTAGTTCCGGCTCTACCCTATGGCTAGCGGGTGGTCACGAATTTCACCTCTCCAATTGCGAGAGAGCCAGAGAAGCCCAATTGCATGGAATGGAGACTTTGGTGTGTGTCCCAACCTCAAGTGGGGTACTCGAATTGGGTTCTTCGGACATGATCAAACAGAACTGGGGGGTGGTTCAGGAAGCCAAGTCTCTATTTGGGTCCGACCCAAAAGACCTGACCCCTGCACCAACGCCAAGCCAAGGAGGTCCAATTGGGTTCCTCGATAAAAATCTTTCGTTCGCCGATATCGGGATAGTCGCCGGAGTAGAAGAAAAGAGCTATAAGAAACGAAGCGAGACAAAGAAAGAGGGGCAGTCGTCTTCTGTAGACTCCAAGCATTCCGATTCCGATGGGTCTCTATTAACGGCTGCGCTCCACGAGAAGAGGAAGCCGAAGAAGAGAGGAAGAAAGCCGGGGAACGGGCGAGACTTGCCGCTAAACCATGTGGAGGCGGAGCGGCAGCGGCGGGAGAAGCTCAACCACCGGTTCTATGCGCTGCGCGCGGTGGTCCCAAACGTGTCAAAGATGGATAAAGCATCTTTGCTTGCGGACGCGGTGTCGTACATCAATGAGCAGAAGGCCAAAATACAGGAATTGGAGGGCCAACTCCGAAAAGAATCCAAGAAAATTAAGAAGGAACATGAGACGATTGAAATAAGTGAGTATGAAGGAAGATGTAGCACCACCACAGGCTATTCTCATGGTGGGGTAGCAATGGAAGTGGAGGTGAAGATTCTGGGTTCGGACGCGATGATTCGAGTGCAGTCTGAGAATTTGAACCATCCTTCGGCTAGACTGATGGATGCACTTCGCGACCTCAGATTTCAAATCCATCATGCGAGTGTTTCGAGCGTCAAGGAATTGATGCTTCAGGATGTAGTGGTTAGGCTTCCTGATGGAGTCAAGAACGAAGACTCCTTGAAAGCTACTCTCGTTAGAAGGTTAGAGAGGTACTGATGTAGCTTTTTATTATCAAAAGAAAAGATGTAGGTTTTTGTTGTTGTTGGGTAAATAGGTACTGATGTACTATATATCTTTCTCATTTCAGTTTGTGTTGCTCCTATCAGCCTCCCCCTCTCCCTCTTTTTTTTTTGTTTTTTAACTTTAAAGTGAAGTTTGTGTAATAAAAGTTTACTTCCTTTGCTCTCTCATTTTTGTTGTTTAATTTTTCCCTTTACTCAAATCTGTTTTGAGATGTTGAATCTCAACAGAATGGAGGCAGTTTCCCTACTTGAGGAAGTCTTCTGAATTTTATTTGTTTTGTAGCCGTTAAAGCACAAGAAATAGGAAGATGCACAAGATTGGAGTGATCAAGGACTTCTTGATAAATATTAAGTTGATTGACATAATATCATATTTGATTACATAGGACCTAAAATTTTTAGATCTTTCGATTAGGTTGTTTTGTTAATTTGGACAAGGTGATAACTAATAATTGATCAAATATACTCTATAACCACTGAGACATGTTCTGCCAATCCCATAGAATCATAACCAAGATATTGTTTGACAATAAAATCTTTGATATAATTTCTTTCTTTAGCCTTTTATAAAGTGCAAAAACCACTACCACTACTTCTTCTGTTAAAAAACCCATTATTTAATGATCATTTTTCAAGAGATTTAAAGATTTAAAAAACCCATTATTTAATCCAACATTTTTTGCACAAATGGCAATGATTTAAAATTTTTAAGAGGGAGTGGATTGTCTACTGGTGAATCAGCAGGAAGTTCCTGTAGATTTAACCACACAGCGACACGTATTCAATTTCTTTTGGTAAATCACTCCTGATTTTTTTCGTCCTTTTCCCAACAAATATGTGTCACGGTGTAGTTAAACTCAGCAGGAACTTCCTGCTAATTCACCAGCAGATGATCCTTTCCCTTTTAAGATCTCACTCTTCTATCAAACCTTGTTCTTGCCGAAATTCTACTGCTAGGGAATCAATTTGCAGCCAACAAACACCAAAGAAAAAGATTCCAAAATAGTTAAAAGGTTAGAGAGGTACTGAGGTAGGTTTTTATTATCAGAAAAAAAGAAAAAGAAAAAAGAGATGTAGGTTTTTTTGGGGGGTAAATATGTATTGCTGTACTATATTATCTTTTCCTATTTCAGTGTGTTATTCCTATCAACCTCCCCCTCTCCTCTCCCTCCTTCCTTTTTTTTTTTTCAATGTCAAAGTGAAAGAGTTTACCTCCTTTGTTCTCTCATTTTTGTTGTTTAATTTATCCCTTCTCAAATCTGTCTTGAGATGTTGAATCTCAAAATAATGGAACCAGTTTCCCTACTTGAGGAAATCTCCTGAATTTTATGTGTTTTGTAGCCATTAAAGCACAAGAAATAGGAAGATGTACAAGATTGGAGTGACCAAGGACTTCTTGAAAAATATTATGTTGATTGACATAATATCATATTTGATTACATAAGACCTAAAACTTTTAGATCTTTCGATTAGGTTGTTTTGTTAATTTGCACAAGGTGATAACTAATAACTGATAAAAAATACACTACAATCACTGGGACATGTTCTGCCAATCCCATAGAATCATAACCAAGATATTGTTTGGCAATGAAATATTTGAGATAATTTGTTTCTTTAGCCTCTTATAAGGTGCAAAAACCACTTCTTATTGTTCTTCTTTTGTTAAAAAAACCCACTATTTAAGGATCGTTTTTCAAGAGATCTAAAGAATAGAGTAAGGTTCTCCATCCAGGACTATGCATTTAGGAAAAAGGATTTTAATCCAACAGTTTTTGAACAAATGTCAGTTATTCAAAATTTTTAAGATCTCGCTCTTCTATCAAACCCTGTTATTGCCGAAATTCTACTGCTAGGGAACCAATTTCCAGCCAACAAACGCCGAAGAAAAATGATTCCAAAATAGTGGTTTTGCACGGGCCTACAACACTGGTGTGGAGCTTTGAATTATTCCATCACAACCATAAAATAAAAAGATTTTCTAAAAGTATTGTCCATATTTTTTTCATCAGACAAACCCCTTTTGGCCACAAAGAAGTGCTGTGGTCACTCCAAATTGACAATTAGATAGGTGACATTCTGGATTAGCCACATAGACAATGCCCTGGTCCATGCCAGCCATATGCCCCACATGTATTTAAATCTTTTTGGACTAATGTCATCTGTCAAATATCAAGCTTTTACTAAAAGGATAAAAAGATGACGGAGAGTGGATGCTCTGCGACGCCTTTGGTAATACCTATTGTGCCAACCATGAGAGGGAAAAACCATTTAAAGGGTGTTTGGAAAATAAAAACCTAACAAACTTGTACTAGTTAACCGATGGTGCATTTACCACGAATCACTGTACGGATTGTTGACATTAGCATATGTGAGGTGTCGTAGAGGAGCCAGACTCATCAAAGGGAAGCCAGATTTAATTTGTTCACACAAAAGATGTGCGCAAGGCGTGTGCATGGACCAGGGGGCTGACGCATCAGCACTGAAAGTGATTTACAATTTTTGGGGCAAGCTTATCACTTTTTGGCACTGATGTGTCCATACCCTGGTCCATGCACACATCTTTTGTGCACACAAAATCCGGGTGGCATCAAAGGTGGCCTTCCTCTTATCATCTAATGATTGATTATAAGGCTAAAACTCTCCACAGAAGGGGGGAACATTTGGCAGACGCATGAACCCTTTTCAGGCTTCCAACTTGAGTTACAAAATGTTGATTTTGTTTAAGGGAATGAGATATAAATAACATAATTTATCTGAAAATTTGAAATTTTGGCTAGAATGGTATAGATATTTTATGCAACCATACCAAAAAAAAAAAAAATACAACAAAAGATAACCGGTATAAGTAAAGCTCCCTTGCTTTAGAGGCTAGTGGCATTACCTTTTATGCTGCAGGTCCCCTTTCATACTAGTGTATTAAAATCTATATAATGTATAACCATTTAGCTAACACAATTGGGCCAGTCCTTAAGGCTCGAGCCTGCTCAACAGACCCATAGACCTAAGCCCATTCCTCAGGCCTACAATTCCGACCCATAAGTGCATTTTGTTCTTTTAGGAAAAAATTATTGTGGTATAACTGCCCTCTACCCCACCTTCATTCAAAATGATCACAACACCATTATTTCCAAGCAAACTTCCACAAATAGAAAAAAAATCATGCTCCAAAACTGATCATAACAAAACGAATTCATTTCTCCAATCAAGTGCAGTGCATGTTGGCCACAAAAGCCATAAAACGAATGACATAGACATGATAATCCGGGTGGTTGCAGCATCACTTCTCTCCGAGAGAGTTCACTGGTTCAATCCCATTTGACATCACTTCACAGCGTAGGCCGAGGTAAAGGTAATCTGTCTCTCTTGTCTATGGTGTGGGTCCTGTACTATGATGCGGCGGTCACTTGGGCCCTACCAAAAAATAAATAATTAAATAAAGACATGTATGATGATTTGAGTCTTTGATGGAGTTTTTCAAACTTCGAGTGCATGCATGCTTCTTACATTAAACACAGTGGATTCACATGCGAGAAGGACAGAAGTGACGTACTCTATTGACTTATTGGATTTTCGTACTCACCTATCAGTTTTCTTAAAAAGTTTTCACATTGCACGAAATAAACAAGAGCAAACACCAGCGCATGTTAAACACGCTAGGGAAATGAGAAGAAAAAGAGAACTCTGCATCACAAAATATGAATGTTACAGTTTTGGCAATCAGACACAACCCATAAATTTTAATCTCTTTAATCACCCTATAAAAGGGGAAATTTTCCAAGAGATAGTAGTAGGGCAAGCAAGATAATCAAAGGTTAACCCTCAAGTCATATTAATATGAAGCTTAAAATCACTACAATATAACCTTAAGCATTGCTCTGGACTAGTTTCTTGACTGCTCTGCATTCAGAAACAAGGAACTCTAAAGTCGCCCAAAGATTGTGTTAATCTTGAACGCAAAAAGGTCAATAGGTGGGCAAGGGATATAAGGGCAGTCACTCAGTATTTCTCTATAATCCTAGCTCACTTTAATGACCATAGGAACACTATAGCAAAGTCATAAATTAAATACATCTCTCTATTTACTTTTTGGCAATAAACTATAAATCACATTTAGAGAACCTAAAATCACTAAAGTGCCCTAACAGTCCAAAATAAAACCCTAAAATTCACTTTAGCCACTTTAAAGTCAATTTAAAAGCCCAAAGTTTAGGAAAAAAATCACTCGTTATCTATATCATAGGCAAAAGATCAGCTCAAGCAAATTTGTCTACTGCAAATTACTTAATGAACACATAATGCAAGTAATTTGTTTTATCGTTTCATGGGTAATTTTATTTTATTTTTGTGTGCGTGTCTATATAGTAACTTGCGGTAGGCAAAATTGCTTGAGCTGATCACCATCATTCATCATCTTTTCTCCTCGATGGTTGCTGTCGAAGTGAGTTGTAGAGTAGACAATGAAATGAGATCAGTGAATTGAGATAGGGACCAGGAAAATGAGGGCAATGGACTGGTAGAGCAAATGGGTTCTCTTAGTTGCTTGGCTTGCGGCTTGGATGCAGAAATATATTACTGGGATGTGACACATTTTATAATTTGCATTATAAAACACTCTTAGTATGACAGTTTCATTGTAATTTTTTTTTTTATATATTTTCATATTTTACATATGTCTATAGTATTAGCTCGATCCCCTCCAATGCAGAAAAGATTAGGTATGGAAATCAGCTTTTCCTGATGTATTAGAATGGCATCAGGGGATGGACACATCAGCATTGAAAAATGATAAGCATCCCCCAAAAAGTGGAAGTCACTTTTTGGCACTGTTGCATCAGCCCCCTGATGTCATTCTAATAGATCAGGAAAAACTGATTTCTGTACCTAATCCCAGCCCCCTCCAATGAAATGAAATCAGCTAATGCAAATGCCACACCCCGTCTAATCACAAGGCAATGAAGGGTATCTCGAGGGTATTTTGATTAATACACCAGTACTGTTTAGAACAAGTGTATTGATCAAAATACCCTTCATAGGCCTTATGCCACCTTATGATTGGTGAAGAAGGCCACAAGGCAATGGTGGGCCATGGTGCTCACCATAGCTGATCCGGTTTCCCCCAAATTCCATTACTAACACAATAACTGATCGGGCTTCCCCTAAATTCCATTGCTAACATTAACTGAAGCGTACAAAAATATGACTTATTAGTCTTTAAAAAATATATAAGATGGTTTTGCACACTTCTTTTGTCTGTTTTATATCACCCCTATTTCTTCTTTGCGAGTAGATATAAGAGGGAATTAACCAACTCATGCACACTACATTGGGGAGAGTATTTCTATTTCTATGGGGATTCAAATTCACAGCCTGACCTTGTTCTTATACCATATTAAGAGTGTATTATAAAGATTTTGGGAGCATTGACTAATTTTCTCTTTAATATGTTCTCTCTCTCTCATTGACTGAGTTTGAGTTGACATCATCCAGGCTTTTTAACCCGCCCAAGTTGCATCTTAGTGCTTAATGAAATGACAGGAGATTGCACAATTAATGAGTGTATGTTTTCTGATCGTGTAATGACATTCAATTAATGAATGATTATCTGTAATGAAACAACATTGGCCATAGATTGACACATGATGTGCTTTTTGAAGTTGGTGCACTTTTTAGACGTTTTCTACCCCCAAAACACCACATGTCAACTCATAGTTCATAACAAAGACCTGAGAACACTTTTTCAATATAGAACCTTTGTTTTGTTCTTTTATGTCACATCAAAGATACAAATACAAAGAATCTAGATGGTAAGAAGTGAAATGATCCCCCTTTGTCTTGGCTCCCAGCGTCGCAGTGGATATCACCCTCACACGGATGATATCGTCTGCACTGCCCCCTCTGTAACACCCAAGGGCTGAGATAGAGGGGGGGGGATCATTTCACTTTTGGGGACGTTTGTCTTGACTCCTGAGCATCGCAGAGGGGGGAAGGGGTGGAGGCGGCGAAGAGGATATCACCCCCATACGATGGAACTAAGAGACTCTTAGATTCATGATAAAAAGTTATGGCCTTGGTTACTTGTCTACCTACAATCTTTTCCATTGCTATCATATCATAAACATCACGAAAACCAAGGCCACATTAGGATGTGATGGAATAGACCCTGGATCCACAACTATGGCCATAGGCGCTGCTAAGAAAACACTAATTTAGATTCTCTTTAGACTTTGTAGAACAGAGTGAGGTTTTGCAGCTAGTATTCATATGTGCAAAGAAAAGAAATGGCAATCTCATAATATTTGCATGGTGGCATAACATCTGTGATATATAGTACAGTCTATACATACTACTAATCTTAAGAAAAACTTCTAATATGATAGTTTTTGCCAGAGAACTATGCCCCCCTGGCTGTGTACCTTGCTTTCTCAATGTAACAAGGGAATGTAATCATTTACATGCTTTACAGTAGGGGTGACAATGTTTGACATGACTCGTGGACCCACACGACACGACATGACACAAACCTGACCTGCCACCCATATTGTCAAGTTAGGGTTGAGCCATATTGTCAATGGGTCAAGTTAGGGTTGAGCCATATTGTCATATACCCTTATCTTGACACGACATGACACAAACCTGACCTGCCACCCCTACTTTACATGTTGCCCAAAAAAAGGCGTGTCTTTCAAATACATGAGCCACTGATGCAGCAGCACTGTAGTCATCGATAGTATTACCAGCATAGAGATCCAACACTGAAGTTTGGGCTTATTCATCGATGGTATTACCAGCATAGGGAGCAACGCTGAAGTTTGGGCTTATTCACCTATTTAAGCCCTGTCTGGATGTGTTTGGAATGCAGCAATGCGAGCCCTTTTGAAGGTGTTTCTGATAGCCTAAGGCATAACTTTATCCAAGGGTTGCTCTATGACCAAATAAAATCGGGAGTCTAAAAAAGGATATACCCCCATAAACCCCTCTTGTTGTCACCTTCCCTTCTTTGTCGCTTGTAGATCCTGTTCTTTGCCAATTGTCCAAGCATAATTTTGTTGTTTTTGTGCAAGGAATTTGTACGGTGTCAACAAGCCAAGCTTTGTCCAGCTCAACTCAACCTTACCATATAAGGAGTCTGGCTTGACTTATCAAGTAAATGAATATTTGATTTGATTAACAATATATGTTTACACTTGATCAAAACTATCTTTTATTTTTTGATAAATATCCAAAAGTAACTTGATTAAGGTGATATTGTAATACATGACCATTTTTTTTTTTGTGGAGGAACAATAATAATGTTACTCAAATAAATACATAATTATTATATCTTAAATTATGTATAAACATATTTGACATTATATAAAGACCTTCGATGAATTGAACTTTTAGGGAGTTGAGCCTTATGCAACTTGGCTCGGGTTCAATTAACTAAACGAGCTCAGTTGGAAACACATTCTCAGCTCATGACGAACCAAGCTTTGAACTGAACCGAGCTAGCCAGCCCTAGTGCCATGTACACTGTTGAAACATGTGTAATAAGTGTTGAGCGTAGACAAAAACAACATTTGCTGAGTATTAAGAAATAAATTAATCAATTATCTCAAAACCTTATGGTATTAAGAGAAGTAAAAGTTCTATACATATCATATATCAAAACTTCCTCTCAACAATGAATGTAGGGGAATTAGATGCGAATCTGAAAAAAAGCACGTGTGCACAAGGGGCCTTGGAGAGTAATTGCATTCACAGAGATTCGAACTTGTAACCAAACCTTGTTCAGATGTCATATCATCACGTCTTACCAAACAATCCAACCAGGGCCTTAGATACTCAAAAGCAGGGGTGGGCATGAAAAGGGCTGGACCGAGCCCAGCCCAAGCTAGGCCTGGACCCGATATTAAGGCCTGACCTTTTGGTAAGATCGGGTCAGGCTTACCTTCACCTGGCTCGGGCCTAACCCGAGGCCCAAACTTATATAGACATACAGTTTATCAAGTTTTTCTTAAAATCATTACAAGTATCTTACTTCAGTTAGTAAGAATGTCATTTTGCAAAGGATCCTAAATTTAATTTTGGTTGAAATCAATGATTTTTTATATTAAACAATTCATAGAACTTAAATATGTACTTTTTTTAGCCTTTTAAAATCAAAAGAATTTCATAACTTGGTTGGTTAAAGTATCTCTTTATCCTAAAAATTGATCTTTAGTTTAAAATTTATTATCGTTATTTGGATTTTCTTGAATCCCATGGACCAGCTTGAGCTCCAATAAACGAAGCAAATAAATAGGGCCGGGCTCGGGCCTAAATATGTAGACACACCCAGATCCGTACTCATAAGACTTGCACTACAAATAGTGAGTTGCCAAATTCAGCCAGTGGGAATGTCTAAAGAATTTTTGGCGGGAGGAGGATGAGCTCGTCTGCCTTGGAAGCTGACGCGCCCGACCTGGTGTGTCGGCTAGACAATGTCCAAGGGATGGTCGACGCCCTCAGTTCCGTTCGATGGAAACGACACCAGGTTTGTCTCACTTCCTTCGCTTCCTAGGGTTTCTGCATTTCCTCCGATCGCCGCTCTGTTTCTGAATCTTCTAGGGTTTCCTTAAATTCCTTTGTTGATTCGTCTCGTTCTTGAACCAGGACGCAGTCGTGGAATTGTCGGAGCACGGCGTTGTTTTGATTGTTGAAGAAACCGGTTGTCTTCAGGCCAAAGTCTATCTGAAGCGCGAGGTATTGTTTTCAATTCAATTTAGTGTTGAACGTTCAATCTTCGCTTCAAATATATGTATTGGTTTTATTTATCGGAAAAAAAAAAGGTATTGTTTTTTTTTTTACTTGATTTCCTCTTTTAGCTTTTCCTTAGTTACGAGTACAGCGCCGAAGGACGGCCTAGATTTGGGGTCAGCTTGAGTCTCTTTGTTGATTGCCTGAACACATTTTCTGCACCTGGGCATTCGAGCACGGTCGAGATTCGGTATCCGGGTCCTGATATGCAGCTCCTTCTCAAGTAATTCTTCTTTTCCCCCACCCCTTTTATCTCAATTTAGTTTTTGCTTCGATTTGGCTGTGTTCTACAAGTGATTGTAATGAGAATCACTATTATCATCCTCACCACCACCATCTTGAAATGAATCTTATCTCAAAAATCCTTGAATACTCTAGCGAAAAAATGCCTTACAATGTTGATGTTTTCCATCCCAAATTATAAACTTATATTACCTAATGTGAGAAGAATTGGAAACTTGTTAATGTGATTTAGGTGTGGTTTATAGCAGTCACTGCATTCAACTCTTATTTACTGAATTTCATTGTCCATGCTACTTATTCTTCTTGAAAGTAGTTGTACTGAACTTGTACAGAGCGTAAAGCCTGAGCTGCTTGATAGAGATGTATGCCATTGAACCCATAATTCAAAGACATCATGACATGGGGTATTCATAGATTGTAACCGTTCAGGAAATGAATTATAGAAACAATATTCTATGGTCATGAAGAAAGCTTTGTGATTTTCTTTTGTTGGCTAAGTATGGTCTTCGGTGCACTTGCTATCTGGATAAATCATCCCTACTTTTGGTAACTGCTTGAGAGAGAGAGAGAGAGAGAGAGAGAGAGAGAGAGAGAGAGAGAGAGAGAGAGTTGAATAAACTCCCACCTGAATATAATAGCTGGCTGACTTGCATATGTGTTTTCTTCGTTAGAAGTAAAATCTGTAAACAAACTAAGGAAGAGTCATAACTGAAGCAAATGAGCTCACCGCCTTAGCCGAGCTCTGTAGATTTATTTATAACCAATATTAGAAGCCTCTAGAAGAGGATTATACATCAAGGGAATTCTCTATAAAAGAACACTCTAGAAAGGAATCAAAATAACTAATTTCTGTCAATACATGTAACGCTAACATGCCCCCTCAAGTTGATGGGGAGATACCACCATCAACTTGGCCTTGAGAGAAAGAAATCGATGAGGTGAAACAACTTTTGTGAGCACGTCTGCAGGTTGTTCTTCAGAAGCAATATGGTGCACAACAAGTTGCTTGGTTATTACCTTCTCCCTAATGAAATGGTAGTCAATCTCAATGTGCTTCGTCTTGGTGTGAAAAATGGGATTTGCAGTCAAAGAAATCGTAGAAACACTATCACACCAAATAATTGGAAGTGGAGAAAGATGAATATGAAGCTCTTGTAAGAGCATACAAAGCCACAAGATCTCAGCAGCGGTAGCAGCCAATGAATGATACAACACTTCCGTAGAGGACCAGGCAACTGTTGGTTGTTTCTTCGTACACCATACAATGGGATTGGATCCCAAGAAGAGACAATATCCAAATGTTGAACAGCAGTCAAGATTATTACAGGCCTAATCAACATCTGAAAAGGCATGAAGTATGAGGGGGCCTGATTTGAACTGTAAGTCGTGATAAATTGTTCCTTTGATATACCGAAGAATCCGTTTGATGTCTTAAAAGTGTGATTCTAAAGGCTTGTGCATATTCTGACAAGCTTTATTAACAACAAAACATATGTCTGGCCTGGTGATGGTCAAATATTGTAGACCACCAACTAGGCTGCGGTACAAGAAAGGATCACCAAAGAGAGCATCAAGAGAATTAGCAAATTAGCAGACAACTTTTTAGTAGTGGCAGGAGTGACATATGATTTACAGCTATCCATACCAGCACGATGAAGTATGCTACAAGCATAAGATTGCTGGGAAAGAAAACAGCCTGACGGTGTTGTGTGAAACTCAATACCCATAAAGTGCTTTAAAGGTCCAAGATGCTGCTTGTCAAACTGATGAGAAAACGATTGTAATAAGGTCTGAATATAAGTGTTATTATTCCCAGTTAAGAGAATATCATCGACGTAAACTAGCTGGTAAGTAAGAGAATGATTTGAGCTTTGAGCAAAGAGAGGAACATCTAGGGCAGCCATGCGGAAACCATTCGCAAGAAGGAATGATGAAAAGCGTTCATACCATGCTATAGGGGCTTGGCGGAGACCGTAAATTGCCTTATGAAGTTTGCAGACGTGATGCGGGTAGTTGGGATCAATGAAGCCCGACGGTTGTATCATGTATAATTCTTTAGATATGAAGCCGCGAAGAAATGCATTTTGCACATCCAATTGTTGGATAGTCCAACGAAAGTGTAAGGCAAGGGATAAAATGAACCGTATTGTAGGTAATTTGATTACATGACTAAAGGTCTCATTAAAGTCAACCCCTGCATGTTGAGTATAGCTCTAGGCAAATAAACGGGCTTTAAACCTAGAAATGTTTTCTGCTGCATCCCGCTTAAGTTTATAGATCCATTTAGAATTGATGACCAGCTTGTGTGTTGGGGGAGGAACGAGAGTCCAGTTACCTTGTTGTTAAAGAGCTTGGAACTCTTCCAACATAGCACGACGCCATTCGGTGTGATGAGCAGCCTTAGAAAAAGAGGAGGGCTCAGATAGCAAATTAGATTCAATTGATAGACATAATTTGTGTCGTGGCTTGAAGATGCCATCTTTAGCACGGGTTTGTCTGGGATGCATATTAATAGGCAGTCTAGGCAATGTGGGAGGAGGATGGAGAGAAAAGGTTGTAATAGGAGGTGATAAGGACAAAGGAGAAGATGGAAGAGAAGTATGTGGTGTAGCGGATAAGGAAGGAAGGAAGGAAGAGGTAAAGCATGACAGTGGTGAAAGTGATTTAGGAGAAGATATGGAGGGAGGTGATAAGGACAATGGGAGAAAGGAAGGGTGGTGACATGGTGGAGAGGGACTTGGTGAAGTAGTTGAGGGAGTGGAGACACACCCACGTGAAGGGTTATCATTATCCCAAGGAGAAAATATTGGAGAAGATAAGAGTGGGGAAAAGGGAGGACAATTGGCTGGAGAAAAGCTTGGATAAAGGCCTAAAAGAGGAGGTGAAAGAAGCTGAGTAGGAGAGAGAGAAAGGATAAAGTAGAAGGAAACTCGTATTCACGAAACAGAAATGGCGACTGCTATAAACCTTGCTAGTGGTGCAATCGAAACAATGATATCCTTTGGACCGAGGACAATGACCCAAGAAAATGCAAGGCGTAGAATGGGGTTGTAGTTTATGCGCCATGTAAGGACGAGTCCAGGGAAAACAAATACAGCCAAAAACATCCAACATCGCATAACTGGGTTGTTTATGAAATAACCGTTCATATGGAGATATATTAAGCAACGGAGTCGGCAATCTGGTTAATAAGATAATTTGTTGTGGAAACGGCATCGGCCCATAAAGAAGATGGCATATGTGCTGTGTGCAAGAGGGCCAAAGTAGTCTCAATGAGATGTTTATGTTGTTGTTGGGCCACACCATTTTGTGCAGGGGTATTAGGGAAACTAAGTTGATGACTAATGCCCTTGGAAAGAAGAAAATTCTCTAGATGGTGGCCGGTAAACTCGCTGCCACCATCGCTACACAAAACTTTGATGGAGCGGGAGAAGAGGGTTTCAACTTGAATACAAAATTGCTAAAAAACTGTTGCCACATCCGATTTATTTTTTAGTAGGTATAACCAATAGAATCGAGAATAATAGTCAATAAAAATGACATAAAAACGATAACTAGAGAAAGAAGAAATAGGGGAGGGTCCCCAGACATCAGTATGTATTAAATCCAAAGGCTATTTAGACATTGAAGAAGAAGAAATAAATGGAAGCTGATGAGCTTTGGCTGTTGCACAGCCATTACAAGGAAAATTCCGTAAAGTATTAATTGGTAAATGTAAACAACGAAGCACAAAAGCCAACGAACAAGAGTGAGGGTGACCCAATTGTTGATGCCAAACAGGAACAGACGTGGTGGAGCAAGAAGAAAATGGATAAAGACCGTCCCTACTGAGATCTCGATAAAGTGGTTTCCCTGTTTTGTTGTCCTGAATAAGAAAGTGATCGCAACAAAGGAAATAGAACAATCATTATCTCTTGTGAAATTTTGAACCAAAAAAAAGTTTTTAGAAATGGAGGGAATGTGACAAACATCTGAGAGATGAAAATGTTCGATGTGGAGTAGAAAGCTTACCCGAACCAACATGTTTGATTGGAAGAGTCTGACCATTACCAACGGATATCTTGGTCAACCCAGAGTACAGGCTATGAAGAGAGGCGAGATGTTAGCTGTTACATGATTGCTTGCTCCAGAGTCCAAATACCAATTAGGATCTAGAGCAGGAGGGGCAAATGCAAAGAGAGCTGCCGGAGAAGACACAGAATGACGATAGTTGGGATCAAGCCAGTGAAAACAGTCAATCGCAGAGTGACCGTACTTCTCACAGATCTGACAAAATAAGCGTGAACGAGAGTGCATGTAGCCACGAGAATGACCCCGACCATGAAATCGACCAAAGAATGGAGACTGCGTACCCCGAGAACCTGAAGCAGAAGACGCACCACGATGGGTGATAGAAAGAGCAATCGGCAGGATAGTCAGTGAAGAATCCACGGATGGCACAAAAAATTGTTGATCCTCAATGAACAATAGATCCTGAAGTTCTACCATGGAGATCAACTGAGGTTGAGGATGGGCTGCTGTTTTAAAGGCATTGAACTCAGGAGGTAAACCATTTAAAGTGTATAAGATAATGTCTTCTTCATCCATAGGTGCCGAGACTGCAGCTAGAGTATCTGTCAATGTTTTAATTTGTTGAAAATAGTCATGCATACTGAGAGAACCCTTTTTGATACTCTGAAGACGACTCTTAAGTTGCAAAACATTGGAGCGAGAGAGCGAAGAGAAGCAACGCTCTAACGTGAGCCAGACATCACGCGCATGCTCAATGTTAAGGATGAGGCAGAAGAGACTCCGAAACTGTGGCGATTAAGCAACTAAGGAGTTGCTAATCCAAAATCAGCCATGCTGAGTGCTGAGGATTAATAGTAGATTGACCATCAGAACCAAGAATAGTCGCCAGTGGAGGAGACAAAGAGCAATCCAGAACCAGAAGCAATTGATGAGCTCGTAATGCCATTAAAAATTGCGTTGTCCAGAGAAAATAGTTGCTACAGTCCAACTTCACAGTAAGCAAAGAATGTAGATTGGAAATGAAGGATTGAAGCAACATAGGCGAAGGAAGCGGAAGAGAACTTGAAACTGGCGATGTAGAGGGAGACGAATTAGAAACTTCAGAAGCCATGAAGAACAAGCAACGCAGGTCTCCTAGCTCTTGATACCATGTAAACAACTAAGGAAAAGTCATAACTGAAGCAAAATGAGCTCTGCCTTTGTTGAGCTCTGTAGATTTATTTATATCAAATATTGGAAGCCTCTAGAAAAGGATTATACACCAGGGGAATTCTCTATAAAAGAACACTCTAGAAAGGAATCAAAGTAACTAATTTCTGTCAATACATGTGATGCTAACAGACTTGACTTGTGGAGTCTACAAAAAGTGGACATGTGTCCTGAGTGGTTGGTTGACCTTTTGCAATGATTACAAGAGTTAGATATGTGTACAATTGATAAGCCATACCTTGATTCTATATTAATGCTTAAGAGAAGCCATTGTTGGCCTGGTTTAATTTGAACAATGCTTCAAGACCTTGGAGGAGGTTTGAGAAACCTCCTGAAACAAGATGAAGAAGAAGTTTGCTATAGAAGACCCTTCTCTTTTCTCTCTTATTTTCTTATTCTCTAGATCAATTCCACAAGAATTTGAATCCTAAGACAAACATGTGTTTTCCCATAGGTTAAGATTGGATGGAAAGGAAAGGATGGGAAATCCACATTAGATTTTGTAGCAAAGTGAAGTGAGCAATATTTGATTCACTTTGCTGCTTATTTTTTGGGACGAGATAAAAACAAATGATTGGTGACACTTCACACTTCTTCACAATTTTCAAACCATTTTGATTTGAATGCTCAACGGTTAAAAATTTGACCGTTGAGGTAAAGTACAACAAAGCTCAATTTTAATGTGGTTTTCCTAGTGTTATAGCAAACAATAAAAAAGTGAAGTAAAGTTTCGTAAAAAGATACAATGTATTGAAAAAGTGTGGGGTTTTACATAAAATGGACATAGAGATGGATAAAATTGCATAGATTCTTGTGTAAAAACCATTTGAACCATTAGTGAATCATTATCAATGTGACTTGAACGAGTTTCTTGTCTGTGTGACTTTGACAAAATCATTGTTTGTGAGATCTAGATGTTTTCTTTTTTCTGTGACTTTGGATAGCATTCTGTCTTGTGTGTGCTCGCAAAAGCATGCTGGAAAAAGTTCATCGCAAAAGAAATTTGACTGTAAAAGATAGGAGTCCGAGCGCAAATGTGAGACTGCTCTTATGAGAATATTTTTCTCATAAGAAGCAAAACTTTGGATTTTTGAATTGTATTTCCTACTTCCATAGTTGTTTGTAGATTGTAAGGGATTATAGAAACTATGATTCCAACAATAGTAGATAGAATATATACTTGTATCTCTATTGATCCCAACAGCATATTCTTGAGCCAGTAGCTCTTTACCATGTAGCAAAATAGAGAGTTACATTCTAAAAGAAATCAAAAGCTGTAATTACTATGGAAAAAGTGTAAGGATAACATGTAGGTAGATACCACTGATGTGGCTAATCCCGAGGACTCCTATCAATTGCCATGTTAACCCTCTACATAACAAAAACCCCTTTTTCTACAAGCTTCCAAGCCTGCAGCAACATTAGGGAATATTTTTTCTTTTAAAAGTGACCAACATAAATATTTCCATGCTCAACTTGCCAAATCGCGGAGGTCCCTTAATGGGTACCCAATATTTGACCATTTAAAAACCAATAAAAAAAAAAAAGGAACCAAACAAACAAAATTAAAATAGAAATAAAGAATGCTTAAAATTTATGCACTCATATGTTTGTCAAGTATCTTATTAGTATTTGAAAAGGTCTGAGAACAGGACCGTTTCCTACTCGAATGTAAATATATGAATGCGACCTTATTGATCAGGTCCTATAAACATTGCACCGAAACCCTATTAATGTTGTTAAAGTATGTTGGATTATCAATGTCAGGAATTGAATCCGTAGTGTGCCCTTTGGGCATTTTTCATTGATGCATACATACATGTTTGTGCAGTTACATTTTTCATTGACAACATATATACATACATAAAATTTTCATTTTTCATTATATATGTATGTAGCACAACAGTGTATTATAGTATGAAATACTACTCCCTAAGAATTGGTACCCATTGACTACCGTAATGGGAACCAAGGTTTGTACAGTTAAAATCTTAAATCATTTATATGAAATAGACCAAATCAAGCTTCATAAGGGAAAAAAAA
This sequence comes from Platanus orientalis, assembly GCA_025762735.1. Lineage (NCBI taxonomy): Eukaryota > Viridiplantae > Streptophyta > Magnoliopsida > Proteales > Platanaceae > Platanus > Platanus orientalis. Next base: position 7,632 of record JAOXJP010099814.1, on the reverse strand, counting down.
TGCAAAAAAGGAAATAAATGAATGAAAGCATGTCATAATGAACATGCTTAGTAAATGAAAGATATGGATAGTCTCCTCCAACTACTATTATGTGTGCCTTTTTAAGTTGGATGTAATATCCATAATCATTTGTAAGAAGTGATGTCTTGCCACTTGAGACTGATGTGTAAGGCAAAAGCTTAAGTTTGATTAGACTTTAGCTTCAATGTGCATAGAGAATGTGCCCATAATAATGATCTTATGGTGCTTCTATTATCACACTTGCAAACTATACAGTAGTTCTCCTTTTGTTAGTTAATTGTGAAGAATATGATCACCACGGATTCATATATATAGTACACTGGTTAGTTGAATCTTATGTAAGGAAATGAGGTTAGTGCTGGTTTCTAATCATATATATTTGCCATATAAACACTCTTTATCAATCGACATAAATAATTGATGGGTCCTACCTCAAAGATCTATTATGGAATCCAGCCTAGTTGAGTATTACAATAATTCATTAATTTGCTTTCTAAAGGGGATTGATTGTTTGCAACTGTGGTTTTACGAGTCTCTAGACAGTATGATTTCTGGGCTGGCTATGAGATTTTCTATGGTATGAATTGGATAACCTAGAAATGGGGTATAAACATCACCGGTCTGAATGGAGAGATATCATGCCAGAACCAATCAACATGTAATGTCTGATAAAGGGTGTCTTGGTAAATACACATGGTACAAAGGAGGGTGTTATACAAAAGGGAAAGGATGATCTGTCCACGATTTGGTGTCCGGGAAGGTGTCCAGGACACCAGGGGACTTCATATGGAATAAAATGGGAAGGTACGGGTGAGACATTCCAATTCATATAGGAGATGGTCCCACCCTAAAATTGGGAGTTCACATAATCTCCGGTCTGAATGGACATGTACCACTTCATGCAATCTCAGTTCAAGAAGTGACAAATGGTGCATTAATAAATAAATAGGTACTTATGGTATGAATTTGATCTATGCATATTGATTCAAACACCCTTTGTCAGTCACAGGTCACACACTAATTGGTAATGGAGTGATATCTATCCATTCAGATTGGAGATTATTCAAAATCCAAAATTGGTGGGTCTCCCCCCCCCCTCTCTCTCTCTCTCTTATAAGGGGGATGGAGGTAAAAGTAGAAATGGTGGGATCAAAATAAGATCTAAATTCTTAGTTTCAAAGAGCAAAAGGTTTTTAAAAAATGGTGGGGTCTTCTTGTTATGCATTTGATAGTGGCTGACTGGCTGATTCAAGGTAGGACCCAGAATGGCATGAGGGAAAACTGGCTTTCGCTCCACGAATTCTCCTTCACTGGCCCATCATATCCAAAAGTGTTTGAATGTTGGGAGAGGAAAAAGCAAATGTCTTCCCCCACTTCTTAATGAGAAGCGCCACCTGAACCACCTTCTTTAAACCATGGCAGCTTCATGCCTTTTGGTTGCTTGGGTTTTGAGAGGATAACCATAATGGGGCCTTTTCACCTTGGTTCTTCCCCACTCCAACAGTTTCCTGTCCACCTCTCGAGAAAGAACTGTGGCTCAACAACCAACATTACCATCCGCCCTGGTCAAGGCTAATGTCTTATCCACCAACCTGTAGTTGACCAAAGAGTTTATAGGGTGATTGGTTGCAGCCATAAGTCTATTCTGAAGTTACGGTTAGAATCACTATCTAGATGAAAACCAGTTCCTTCCTTGGCTATGTTTGCACACTAGAACACTCTTGAACACCCACAAATTTCTCTGGAACACATTGTAAGTGTTACCAAACACAATTACATGAGTGCTGAAATGTGGGATAATCCATTCAGCAGCTACCAGCAGTGTACACATTCCTAAGCTTGGGATCACCTAATGGCCTCATGTAGAAGATTTCCTAGACCAAAATACATTCTCCACTATGGAAAATCCCCTTAGTTGAGTGAGGGTGACCATCTGCATATTTTAACTATTCATGTAGGCATCAAAATTTTAAGGCCTCATGAAATATGGCCCACAACCTTGGATTCTTAGCAATAGTCCAAATTGGGAAAAAGCCCAAGCCCAAACCGTATGGACCCCGTTAAATATTAACACTTAATTTAAATCCTGCAGTTGTTTCAAAGTCTCTATCCATGAGAAAGGACCGGAATGGGACCGGCAACTTATAAAATGAGAACACTCTCCATTAAAGATATGGTGATTAAAGAGAGCTCTTCCACTCAACAGCTATAGAAGGAGAGGACATTCTCCATTTTAGAGGATCTTGAACTAGAGAAGTGATTCACATATACTGAAGCTCTAGATTTCCTCCAAATCTAGAGAAGCTCTTTCTTTTACAAAAAGGCTTGAGGAATCATCTACACAGGCTCCAGAGATTTAAGTTGCAAAAGTTCATGATGAAGATCTGCAGTCCTTCGAGAAATCTGGAGTTTAAATTGTTTTGACAAATTGTTTTGTCCCATATAATTTGAGATTTTTTTATTCCTTACTAAGAAGTAGGTATATTATGACCCTTAAACATGAAATTTCAAACAAGGTGGCTGATCATGATGGAGTTTTTTTCTGCAGTCTTAGCTGGTATTAGCATCCTCAAAACTGGTATTTCAAGCATACAAGTACTATAGTGACTTAACCAAAAAAAAAAAACTATATTGAAGATGCTAGTGCTGATGGAGACTCCCAAACCTTCATGGCTATGGTGTAGATGAAGGTAGTGACCCTACTGTTTTGGCATAGTGGAGCTGACTCGAAATTTAAAAACTTAACAGTAAGGCTTCAAATTGGGCCAGGCTTTCCGCAAGCTTGATTTGTTTGGTCTAAAATTTGGATGGGCTGGACCAAGTTAAGCCCATCTTTCAAATCCAAAATAATATACAAAGAGCCCAGCCAGAATTCCCAACCCAATCTAAAATAACTTTTAAAAACAATTTCTAGCCCAATTCAGCCTGAACTCCGATCAAACTTTGTTCGAACTTAGATCAATCTCAGTCTGCACTCTGTATATCTTAGTCTAGCCTTGGTCGTGGGGCTAAGTTCAGGCTAGCTCAAATTCAGCCCGAACTGAGATTTCAGGCCATTAGATTCAGGCTAGCCTGAAATCAGCCTAAAGCATACTTCTTAAATCTGGCAAAGTTGAGGCAGAATTACTTGCGCTGAGTTCCGGCTTGGGCCTTGAATAGACTAGACTGCAACTCTTTATGCAGAGTTTGGGATAACCTCAGCCCAGCCCATCTTGGCACGGCTTGCAATCCTACTTAATAGCATGTTTTTTAATGTGATTTTGATTTTTCGAGATTCATAGCAATCAAAATAAATTAATAATCTAGAAGATTTTCTTGATTGGATCACTAGCTTAGAGATTGCCTTCACTTATAAGGCAGTTTTGGAAGATGTATAAATATCCCTTTCCACAACAAGGTTCTGAGGTATGCTCTTGTCTGGTAAAGGAATTTGTGAAGACACATCTAAGTCGGTATGAATATGGATATAGTTCTAGCAGCAAAACTCAATGGGAACTTTTGGGCAAACATTTTGCATGCACCTCTGTTGTTTGTGGGAATCGTTCAACAAGTTGTAATCTTTGTAATAGGGAGATAATTAGTTTATCAAAATGTACGAAGAAATTCTATAAGTTATCTACTCAATGCCAATTCTTAGAGATAATGAAGTTCAAATTTAATGGAATCTCTTTGGATTGAAGCCTAAACATTCAATGATACTTTTTTATATGCTGGATTATCCAAACAGCAGTCAAAGAAAGTGCTCTTCACTTTTCTTCTCGGGAGCAAATGTTCTACTTCCAATTTGTCAACTCCTCACTATTGTAGATCCAATAAATAAAGTATTTGTACAGTTAAGTCTCTGATTCACTAAAAACTTCATATATAGCTTGCATCTTTATCGAGCATCGACCACAGTAATCGTCACCTCATTTATCGATGATGAATGTTGTTCCTTGAGAGTTTCTTTCATAAGAAAAGGAGGTCGGTTAGGTGGAGGCATGGTTGTTTCATTGACCAACATGAAAACAACACTTGACATAGTTGGCCTATCTGATGCACTTTCTGGCACACATAAGAGTCCCACTTGGATGCACCTCAAAACTTCATGAGTAGGATACAAATCACCCATTGTTGAATCAACCATATCCCACACTCTGCCATCACTCCATAGGTCCCATGCCTGAAATTGTTCCATTATACCGTCCGACCAAAAGGTAGAACAAATGAAAATTTTATGTGGCTAAAATTTCAATTACTGCATATGTTTACTTACCTGTTCTCTCAAATTCAAGGATGGATCATCCTGATAGTAACCATTGTTCTTGCCACTGATTAATAATAATACTCCAAAGCTAAATACATCGGATTTTATGGAGAACAGTCCCTTCATTGCATTTTCCGGGGACATATAACCACTGCAACCATGTTATGGAAAAAAAAAAAGAATAAGAAAAACAAATTAAGCTCATGAAAGTGACATAATGATCTGTACATATTATCTATAATTAGTGTGTGCCTATGATTGTAGGGATGGTGAAAAGGGTTTGTACCCAGACCGATCATCATCCAGGAGGTGATTGTATTGTGGTGCAGGGTAAGATACAAATTACAGTGAATAGTCCCAAAAGCCTATTGATTAAATGGTTACCCTCATTCCATAGGATTGATTTTGTTTCAGTATAACTTCTTTGTGAGTTTGAAACTGTCATCTTCCTAGGGAAAAAGCTTTCCTGTCCATCCTAGGCACCTAGGGAAGGCCAAACCTGAACCCAATCTGATTGACCCAAGCCCCAATCCAAACTCAATCTGACACTTCAATTGGATGGGATGAAGCGGGGTTTAGAGATGAAAGGAAGAAACTCGATAAAAGAAAGAAATTAAAAGAGAGGAAGAGAGATACAGGATAGACACTTTAAAAGTTGTCATGAGTTGATGCAACTTGAATCTAGTATGGGTATAAAATCATGTCCGGCCCAAATCCCAACTAGTTAGGTTGGTTCTCTAATTATCTAGTCCTTAGCCATCTCTACAAACACCCATCCTATGGAACATCCTAACCCCATAGATGGATTTTCCTTTTCTTTTCTAGAAAAATAAAATAATAAAAGAATTTCTTACCATGTCCGACCACTCTTTTTGTATTTGCTTGAGTTTGGTTCCCTCCAAATATTCTTGCAGTACCAAAATCCGAAATTTTGGGATTCAACACTGCATCTAGTAGGATATTGCTGGCTTTTAGATCCCTGTGGATAACTCTAGATTATCTAAATCTAGAGTCTTGATGAAGATATAGGATCCCTCGAGTGATCCCAAGTATAATTTCAAAGCGTTTTCTCCAATCTAACAATGCCCTTCTACTTTGATCTGTCCAAAGTTTGCATCACATTGTAAAATGCAAAGTTAGCTTATACAAAATGAAAACTTTTATTCTTCAAAGTAAATGTATGATTCATATCGACCAAATGAATTAACTCTTTCCTATCCTTATATGAAAGCAAAACATAAAGGATACTAAGTGGTAGTAAGGAAGTCACACCAAAAATAAAAGTGTCCAAACTTCTGTTTGACATGTATTCATAGATTAATATCTTCTCTTCTTCTTGAATGCAACAACCCAAAAGTCTAACAAGATTCCTATGCTGAAGTTTGGCAATCAACATAATTTCATTTCTAAATTCTTCTATTCCTTGTCCTGAATTCTTTTCACTGCAATCTATTGTCCATTAGACAGCTGTGCCTGGAAGATTTCATTACAATCATTATTTATTCAGTTTGTTACTTTCAATCAATAAGTGCATCTTTTTGTTAGAGCTAGCAAATCAATTGGATAAAGTACTTATATTTCTCATCAGTTTGATTCCAAGTTAGCCAACCGCTTGAAATACAGAAAGAAGCATACAAAGTGACCTATGTAATTGATGGTAGAGAAAGTACATTACAAACAGAGCCAAAACCACCTTGTCCGAGCATTTTACTTGAAGAGAAGTTGTCTGTGGCAGTAACTATAACATTTAGTTCAAAGAATGGTAATTCCGGGTGATCGTATGCATTGGGAGAGCCTTTAAAACTTCTAGATCTAGCTGTTAGAGCATTTTGTTCTGCTTTTCAATTGCCCCTGAAGATGGTAGCATAAAAATTGTTTGATGCAGTGGTTGGAGTAATTAAATGTTCCCACTCACATGTGAAAGAAATGTTTAACTCATAGCCGCCGAAGATGGTAGCATAAAAATTGTTTGATGCATTGGTAGGAGTAATTAAATGTTCCCATTCACATGTGAAGGAAATGTTTTACTCATTGCCCCTGAAGATGGTAGCATAAAATTCTTTGGTGCATTGGTAAGAGTAATTAAATGTTCCCATTCACATGTGAAGGAAATGTCAACTCATTTCCCCTGAAGATGGTAGCATAAAAATTGTTTGATGCATTGGTAGGAGTAATTAAATGTTCCCACTCACATGTGAAGGAAATGTTTAACTCATTGCCCCTGAAGATGGGTAGCATAAAATTTGTTTGTTACCTTCTGTTTTTGTTTTTCTCTTCTTTATCAAATAGTACCCACATAGAACTTTGAAAAGTATGCCTACATCAAGAGACACAATAAGAATCACCACCAAGTGCTCCTTATCAAGAAAACCCCTTCTGATTCACGTGTTGCTTGTGCTGCCACAAAACAGAGCATTTTAATCAATCTCAAATTATAGAAAAAAAGAAAGAAACGAAAGCTCTCTATATACCAAGTTCATATGCATCCACACGTATGTAAGAGACTTTAAAGATGGGGACAGGATTTATACATACGTGTGGATGCATATGAACTTGGTATATTCAGGAATTATTTGAGTCCCATTCTCTAAGAGACTTGGGTTTGAATCCTGCGAAACACTCACACTCTAGAGCATTGCCAGCACTACATTTTCCATTCCCTCCACACTTTCCATAATAATCGCAGGATTCCATTGGTCAAGACCAGAATGTATATAGTAGTTGAGATAATCAATAACCGACAGTAGCAAACAAATATGATGTGTATCAACTCACAGATTGCTTGGTATGTAATAGATGCAGTCCAACAGAATAAGTATCAAATTAATATCTGCAAATTAAAGAGACAGAAACAACTTATCAGTTAATGATTAAGTATGTATAGAATGCTGTCCTTAAAGTGATTCGTCGGCTTGTCGCAGGTACGATAGGCTTGATCGACGATCACCTCCAGGAATATCAACCTCTCTGGTAGACCCTACACAGGTTAACAGAGACTCACATGAATAGTTCAGACCAACCTCCAGTGCCAATAGAGTAACATATATGAAAACTAAATTGAATCAATAAGAAACCAACAGAGAACGGAGAAGGAGAAGACCACTAGTTCGCATAAAATATTTTTCTGTGCTTTTCCTCGTTCTCCTCATCTTCTATTATAGAAGATGATGATCGCATATACCTATACCTTCCATAAAGAGCTAGGCTCTTTTGGAAAATAATAAACATGCAATTAATCTTAATAAATTCAATAACGCACACAATTAATCTTAATAAATTCAATAACATATCAATCAATATTACCATATATTAAATCAACTAAATAGGAAACCAATTAAATTGTAATCAATCAAAATAAATATATT
>JAOXJP010099803.1:0-14429 GCA_025762735.1 Platanus orientalis | reverse complement strand
TCCTTGGAGAAATCTTCTCCATGAGATATTGCCCTTCCTGTGCTTCACTTATATTTTCCTATTCTAAAGGTCATACTTAGTTGTATGGTTTACTTGTATACTTTTCTTCATTAAAGACACTCACACATTCACACATTCCCTTAGTATTGAGTAGAGACCATACACTTGGTATATTTAGCTAGTTGGGAGTCACTCTCTACATTGGGACATTGGTTCCCCTTAGTTGATCGAATTGACATATTTGGCTATTGAGAGCTACTACTTACATAGGAACATTGATTCCCTTGGTTGACCATATTGGTATATTAGGTTATTGAGAGCCACACTATATATTGGGACTTTGATTCTCATAATTGGACTTAAACTACCACATTTGGTTATTGAAAACCACTTTGGTATTTATACTGTATTCCCTTGAGTCAACAGTCAGAGACACTGTGTGACGAATTGTAAGTCCTTGGCTCGGAGACAACCAAGGCCATGCTTGATAGAGACACCAATCACGTAGCTTAAGGTTTTTCTATATACCTAATCCCTTATGTCATCAGTCAGAGATGCCAATTAACGGATTGTAAGTCCTAGGCTCAAAGACAATCAAGGCCGTGCTTGTTGAAAACACCAAACACATAAATTAAGGTTTTTTCATTACCTTGTAATCATTATAAAAGATTGATTAATAAAATTAAGTAGTTGAAGTGGATATAGGCCCCGATGGAGCCGAATCACTATAAATCTTATGTTGTGGATTGATTGTGTGATTGCTTCTCTTTACTATTAAGTTTGTAGTTACCCTTGCACACCATGTGTTTGACAATATTTTTGAGTAGACACATTGTATCACACACACTTAGTTTAAATCCAAGAATACTAAAATTGAACTAAAATCAATCCTAACACCTCCTAAGGGGTTAAGGAAATTTAGAAATCCTATTCACTCCCCCCCTCTAGGATAAACCTACTATGTATTTCAAGGGATATTAAAGACATATATTTATGTTTTAGACAAAGAGAAAACAAGAAGAGGAAAAGAGAAAGAGAATAGGAAATAGTAAGGATACCTACTTGAAAGGTTGCTTATGTGTGAAGTCTTGAGAAATAGAGGATTAATCTCTTCAAAGTCAAGAGGGAGAGAGTTAGGGTTAGGTAGAAAGGTAACTAACTCCCTACTTACAAGTAAAGAGTATAAAGATGAATAAAGTGGTTGCCTTCTTCTTCTTCTTCTTCTCTCTTATGAATGTTAGTGGACCTTGTAACTTTTCTCCATTAATCTTCAAAACCTAGAGGGAGGATCTCTCATATGTATAAAACTCCAGCTTGAATAGTGTATACTAAGTAGGGTTAGTATGAGTCACAAGGGATAGATTAGGGATTACCTAATTCTAATGGCATACTTATAAATATCAAGAAATTGAATATTTTAAGATATATGGGGGACATAATATGGTGGAGACACGTTGTAGGGATAATGTCATGCATGATGTCATCAATAAATATCAACAATCATAGGTGTTGACTTGTGTTAGGCACGAAATACTGTTGGGTTATTGCATTAAATGCCCATAGTGAGTAATGTGACACCTCATGGTAACACATATACGCTTGCTTTTAAGGTTGATGTCATTGCCCATTAATGTCTCTTAAGTATCTTATGATATTTTCCATCCATTTCAGATGAGTCTCATTTCGAGAGTTATTGAACTCTAACGTCTACAATATTATAGTGTTTTTTGTGTTTTCTCAACATTGATTGCATTGGTTAAGTCAAAAATGTATTCCAACATGTGTAGGGGGGTGGTGAACCATCAAAATGCATAATTCCCAAAAACACCAAGGGTGAAAATTGGAGGGTCAAAAAGGTTAAATCAGATAAAAGTTTCATGAAGGAAAATGTGGTCCCTAAGTTTATGAGATGTTACAAAAGAAGTATTATCACCATACATTTACACAAGGAGATATGTCCATCTATAACACCCCATAACACTCATAAGGGTAATAATGTAATTTTACCTCATAAGGGGTTAAAGTATTATTTTACATTTTTTATAAAGTCCATTTTAGTGTTAGGGGACCAATAAAGTGAATTAGAAGTGATAACAAACCAAAATGAGCCATGAACTTATCAAGTCCGAAGGTTCTTTCCAAATGTGTATTTAGGGTAACTTCATGAGTGAAATTGTATCTACCCAATATGAATTATCTTGTAATCCATATACCATTGGAAATATCTATGAGTCTACTTTCTAATGCATCAAACGGTGTACAATTACGAGTTTTCTAAAAGAAGTTATGACAATTTTCCCATAAGGAGTCTGTGCTAACAGACCCACAAATTTGGGGTAACTTCCTGGACCCATTGATACCAATCCCAAGTGAATTAGAGTACAAGCCATATACCTTTAGAAATATATTGAGTTATAGTTTCCAATACAACAAACAATTCACAAAAAATAGTTTTCTAAAGGAAGTTATGCTGATTTTAGTCCACAGGGTTCAAACCTGAAAAATTATGGTGGATGGATCCGGTTTTGTCGGATAGATTAGAACTTAGCGGATCGATCTGACACTTGGTGGATCAATCTGATTGCTCAGATTTTTTTTAAGAAAACACCTACAACATTCTAGATCGATCTGGCATCACCTTGGATCGATTTGACACCTAGTGGATCGATCAGATACACTGTGGATCAATCCGAAATAACCCAAATTATGTTTTTTGAGGCAAAAATGATTTTTCTTCATTTTGGAGTGTGGGACCCCCCAACTTAATTCAAAACCCTCAAAATATGATAAAGAAACCTTAATGACGTCATTTACATTAAGAGAGAGAATTAGATAAATTTGGGAGATTTGGGAGCTAAATATGGGAGTTCTTTCCCAATTAGGTAAGTTTCAGTCCCATCTTTGAAAATATGTCAGATTAGGTGTTTTCCTTCATATATTTAGCCAAAATGAGTATAGATTTATATTTCTCTAACTTAGTTTATGTGATCTATTCATGGAATACTTTGTTTTCTTATAGAGGAAGGTTGGACAAAGACAAAGGGATTTTTGGAAGAAGATCCTCTTGTGCATTAAAGGTTTAAGCATTTGGTGAGTTGGATATGTTATTTATGCACACTTTCTTTTTTCATGTTCATAGAAATTGTGATTCCATTCTATGTTTGCTAAGATTTGTGGATTCAATCTCTATAGGAATGGTTTATGAGTGTATATGCAAACTATGCTTGCACTTTCCTTTCGAGGTTCTTAGAAATGTGCTTCTGCACCATGTGTGCTAAGATTTGTTGATTAATTTCTATGAAAATTGGTTGTGTGAATAGATGAGCTCTATGTGCATGATTTTCCTCTTCCTAGAACCTTGGATTTGTTGGGAATGAGTTTTGTTTTTGTGAATCTATATTCAAACCCTATATGAATATTTATTTCCTTATGTGGATTCTAGATCCTTTAATGTGAGCATGATTGAAAGGATCATTTTACCCCATTATTATGTGTTCTTGAAATTTGTAGTTAACCACATGGTGGTAGTGTTTTATTTCCTTGAGTTTGATAATCTCAATTATTGTTGAAAAGTTTATGGAGTTGGTTTTACATGATTTGGAGGGAGTAAAAAGTTCCTTGTGGTGAATCTTTATTGACCTCATTGATTTCTCTTGAAAACCCCTAAATGCTTACTCCCCACTTATTTGATGAAACGACATACAATTTGTTTTCCATAATTTGTGTATTTGTATCATACCTATTGACTTCCTATCTTATTCATTTACTCTCTTTGATATGTTTCATTCAATTCATGTTATACCATGATGAATTGTGCTAATTCTATCGATCCTTATGTTGTTACATTATGTAAAAATATTATGTTCTTTGTCATTTGATTGGACTAATCTTGGTTTAAGAAAGATATATTTTTGTCAAATGAATTTCAGGATCCTAAAGCTAAAGCTCATTGCAAATGAAGAACACTAAATGAAAAAGCCTAAGCATGTATCAAGGGGGAGAGCCAAAGATATTTATAAAAGTCTTGGCTAGAGTTGGAGTTCATGTGTTCATTGTAATATTCATTTTGTACTCCATTTTCATGTATTTTAAGTTTTGTCATGGAATTCCCAAAGGGGGAGATTATAAATGTATTATGTTGTAAATTCCATGAGTTGTAAAATACATGTGATGTATAGATTAGGACATGAGTTGAGTTATGTAGAGTCTAAGAGGTTCTTTGTTCGAGCATAATGAAGATCATCATCAAGTGCCAAGAAAGCCTTAAGAGGATAATCCGGGAGTCGGCAAATCATCCTGAAGGATTCATGTATTACTCTGAGCCTTCACAAGGTAAATCAAGTATTGGATAATAAATTAGGTGAATCAAGGGTCCAAGGAAGGGTTCTAAAGGTCTTAGGACCTTCCCGAACCATGGATGGGTAATCCAAAGTCTTCTGTAGCATTCTCAAGATTTTAAAAGGCAATATAGGAGATTTGGATTGATCTAGGATTGAACCAACAACTCTCCGGTTGCAGGTTCTGAGTGTTTTTTATACTTGGATCGATCCAAAGTTGCGGAAACACTATATAACGGTCTAATCTTTAAAAAATACTTTTTAATCAATGGCCTAGATCTTTTGACCATTTTGAAATGTTCTAATCAAATGGACATGAATCATTTTTCGTCCAATATATATGGAAATGATCTCAAATAAGCAAGGGAAGGGTAATGAACAAAAAACACAACTTTCTTACTCTTAATTTAGGAAATTTGTGAGAGATTCAACCCCCTATTCCATTAGGAATCTCTCTAAGCTTAGATAGGTAAATCTATACCCAAAAAAACCATTCCCTTCTTCCACCTTGTTCCTTCTAAGGCAAATCGTTAAGTGGAAGAAACCAAGGGTTGTCTAAACCTTTGAGAAAAAAAGTGGGCTTAATAGTCACATTGTACTCAAGGAGGAGCAACCCATCAAGTTTGGCTCTCTAGCTTGAAGAGTCAACTAAGAAGTGATTGGGGAGCCATAATCACATCTTGCTTAAGAAGGAGCAACCCCATCTTGTGTGCAAAGGAAACATCAACCTATAAAAAGGTAAATCCTTATCTTTAACTTTTCATTAAGTTGTTGAGACCTCTCCTGCCAGAGATACCGGGAGAATTAGTACTACAGCCGGAGACACAGGTAGTGTGCACCCATAACTCTTCCGCCGGAAACACCGAAAGAGTATACCATAAACCACACCCACCAAAGACACCGGGTGTAGCTTGCTTGGCAAGTAGATTAGGTTTTTATTAATTTTATCCTTAACTATAACATCTTCAATTTTAATAAAATTATATAGCTTAGTGGTGAGTTTTTAACAGTGGATGTAGGCCGTTGTGCTGAACCAGTATATATCGTGTGTACATTTGTGATTGCTTGTGGTTTACCTTTCCATTTATCATTTACATTATCAAGCATTACACATATTAACTTAATCTCACTTGTAGAACAATTGAACATATTCATATCTATGTGTGCAATTCAATTGCAATTAAATTCCGGGACAATTTAATCAATTATGTAACAAGTGAATTTGGGGCACTCTAAAAATAATTTTTAAATAATCCTATTCACCCCCTCTAGGATCTATACATAGGAATTTCACATTACTCTTTACATCATGTGATATTTCATACTGTCATGTGTGTGTTATCATTGGCATGGTTTACTCTAGGATTTTTATGAGGTACTTTACTTAGGATTTCTACATGAGTTTTTTGAGACTTGATATACATGGTTGTTAACCTATATGAGAGTTGGCATAAAACAATTTTACTTCTATGAGCACCCCTTATGCCCCTAGTTATGGGCTAAGCACCTTTATTTTCATATTGACATTTGACTCATTTTCATGTGATTTACTACTTCATTATTTGAACTCTTTATGAGATAGAATATGCAGATATTTTTATAAATAACACACTTATGTAGTGACTACGTTACTTTATAAAATCATGGGCTTTATTTATTGCTTATTTTGACCCACATATTTGTTTGGCACCCTTATCTTGGGGAATTTTAGAGGACTACCCTGGTCCAGGGAAATTATATGGGACTTGTGATGCCCTAAACGTAGGGCAATATGCAAACACTTATGATGTCCCACTTGTAGGTGATATGAAAGCACTTGTGATGCCCTACTCAGAGGATGGTATGTGAGCATTTGAAGATGTGTTTACCCTACTTGTAAAGCCGTATGCGAGCATTTGGAGATGTGTATGCTCCAAGCGATATTCTAACATTCAAAGATGTGTATGTCCCACTCGTAAGGTTGTATGAGAGCATTCGAAGGCTTGTATGCTCCACCTTTAGGGAAGTAGGTTATTTGTTGAAGACCCTACATGGTTTATATGATGTGCTATGACAGAGAACCTTATTTGTGTTATGTGATATGCTTTGTTGGAGACCTTTTATGGTTTATATATGATCTTCTTTGTCAAAGACCTTTTTATGGTTTATATATAATATGCTTTGTTGGTGACCTTTTACGGTTTATATATGATATGTTTTATCAAAGACCTTACATGGTTTATGTGATTTTCTTTGTCAGAGACCTTTTATGATTTATTTACACTTAGATATGTTATGTGACGAAACACTATTGTGATTGACATGTGACATATAGTACTTGACATGTGACATATAATACTTGGCATGAGACATGTAGCATTTGACATATGACATATAGTACTTGGCATGAGACATCCAACACGTAACATGTGACATATAGTACTTAGCATGTGGTATATCTATGATTTAGCTTGTTCTATTTTGGATATTCTTATGGTTATCTTATGACATGTGCATACTCAAATCATAGCAAGGGTACACGTTTAGTAAACTTGATGTACTCTCATTCCTGCTTTGATTCCTTAGTCTATCTTGATTCTTCCTACTCACTACTATGATTATCTTTAGCCTCCTTTAGTGTTGTATAAACTGCATATACCCTTCTTCTAAGCCTGTTAAGCTTACCCCAATTGGCACCACCCGTAGATGGAGTCTTAGAGAATGGGTGTTTATAGAGGCCACTCAGGATGTGGCAATGTGAGATGATGGAGGGGCTTTTAGGTCCAAGGACATAACATTCATTTTTTATTTTAGTTTACTTGATGTGATTGTATTTCTATTAAGTACTTTGGATATGCCTTTTGGCAGAGATTTGTATATACTCTTTTATGGGCATGTTGAGAACCTTATGGTTAGATTTAGGATATTGGATATAGATGTTATTATGTTATTTCCATTGCATGTACTTCAGATCATGAATGTTATTTTTTTTATTTCATTGCGATATGATTGTTAAATGAAATTGAATGGTTGTGAAATTAGTAGGCTAGCCTGTTTATATGGAAAATGATGTGATTAGGTGAGAGGCTTAATGATCCACTCCGAGTTTGTTGGTCTCTCCGCTATGCGAAACGGATTCAAGGCGAGTCATTCCCACATGACGGATTCAAACTTGTCCCACTTCATGGCTTGCAGATTTGGGTCGTGACATCATCCCTATAACAAAATAATTTTGTATTTTAGGATACGATAAATACATAGATTGACTAGGGGTGACCCTGATGACTTGGTGTGTTCTGGCATAAATACCAGGATGATGAGGGGAGAAAAGCTAAAGAGGATATGCAAACATCCTATCGATTGGGTGCTAGAGTTAGAAGTAGCAAGGTCCTAAATATATTAGTCTAAAGTGATACAAGGTGGTTCTTGGTTGAAGTGTTCAAGTGAGCTATTACAATAAGAAGCTAGTGAAGGATGTATAGGTATAACTCTCTATACAATCTCTGGTACTCGAGATTAGTGACTTCCCAGTACAATCAATTATAGGTTCAAGCATGTGGATCTATTATACCTCCTATATCAAAGTTACCTAGGTTCAAGTTGTGCCTATGACCTGTTCAAGAGACATAGTAAAAACTCTAACATGTATGAGTCAAAATTTTGGTGCTAAGACTCACTCATTCCATTGTGATTATGCGTAAGTTACTATCATCATTATAAAAGAGCAGTGTTCATTGGATCCATGTGCTCTAGAAGTCCATTATGTAAAGACTGGTTAAAATTTGGTGGTGTATAATTTATACTTTATTGAAATAAGAGGTAACATGATAAGAATGCTTGTAGATCCAAGAATATGGATATAAGACTTAGTCTTAATGCAATATGATGAAGGGGGCACCTAGATACCTAGTGTGTTCCTTCTTTCCTAAGACTTTGTTAGGTTGGAGGTAATTTCTCATAAAGGAAAAGATGGGAAAACCACCATGGGAAGTGGTGTCAAAGCAAAGCATGGAAAAGTCATATTTTTATACCAATGCATTGTCTAATTAAAACAACAAAAGGTGAATTTTAGAGGAATTCGACATCCAAATGATCCTAAAGAGGTGTGAATAGGATTAGGCCAACTCCTTTTGAAGTTATTTAACTCTTAAACCCAAATTCAATTCCTCTTTAAGTTCCTTAAACTTTTAATTTAATTCTGCATTATGAACCTATCATAGACCATGGGGCTCTGTCATACACTATAGTGTTACCTAAAGTAGGGTGGGAGTAGGGTTGATGGATTCCCTAACCAAATTTTAACTTAAAGCTTTATTTTAAATTAATATCACTTTGCAAACAATAATTAGTTAATAAAAATGTACAAGTATGCAAATTAGAGACTAGAAAAGACAAATACAACAACCTTACAAATGAACACCGTCTTTTATAGTGGTTTGGCACTTCGGGCCTACATTCACTTTCAAACCAGCTCACCCGTGAGCCTCTTTAATTCTTCATTAATAGTTGTCCTAAATTATTACAAGTAGAATTAGTAAAACCTAAAATTTACTTACATGTTCTAGAGAATCCATTCCCTTGTAAATACACTCTCAAAGGCTCTAATGGGCACGTTCTACACTTAGCTCTAGCAAGTGCTACAAGAATCTTTCTCCAGTGACTCTGGTGAAGGTTACCAACTTTGATTAAAGTTCTATTGTAGGTTGCCTCCTTATAGGCTAATTTGACTTTAAAAACCCACCCTTTTGTTTGAGAGACAATGGATAACTATATGGATAGCTCTCCAAAGTTTTCTACAACTTTAACTAATAGCTTAGGAAGCTCTCACACAACCTTAGCAAGAATTTTCCTATAGAGAAATGTATAAGGTCAAAGGCCAACATGAATTTAGCTCATACGCATAATACATCATGAAATTGGCTTGATTTCAACAAGGATTTGACTAAAAATTCAAGCATTCACAATGCCTTGCTAATGGGGTTTAATACCCTATTTATAGAGTGGAAAAACTACTTTTCGGAAAGCTCCAACATTTTTTTTTCAATGGTCAAAATCGAACCATTTGGAAAAAAGATACAATATATTTTTTTCCAATTTTGCACCTTTGGAATGATCCTGAAAAACCTGGGATTGATCCTAGGGGATTTATGCGTAGGACCAGAATTTTGTCATTCTAGGACCGATCCTAGAAATTATAGGATCAATCTTGGACTTCTAAAAACTTCTCCAGGACTTTTAGAACTTGCTCCAACTTCTATATTGTGTCTCCCAGCATGCATAAATCCTTAGATTGATCCATACATATATTTTTACTATTTTATATAATTTTAAGACCAATTTTGGTCCTCCAATAGTCCAATCATTGTGGAGCTTTCTCACTTATTTCTCTAGGACATTCTAAGTCTTTCTAAGGTCAGGTCCATACCCAATACCCACTTACCACTTCCTAACCTTTACTTTTGAGCATAGGATTGTCTTCTTGAGGTGATATGTACTAGAGCTTGAGACTTCTTGAGTTCTTCAATTTAACTTGTCTCTGATGCTTGTGGTCTTTTGGGATTTTTGTAGTTTGACTTGATCTTACATAACTTACAAATATTACAACATACAACTCTTGTAAAACCAAATACATGACCACAACATATTTGTACTTTCACAAGTTTTTAAATGGATTGACAATACATAATTTATACCTAACAGTCTCTCCATTTGTCAATTTTATGACAAAATTTCTAAAACATAAAATTTACAAAATAAATCCGAGTATACTTGTCTACCCATAACACTTTCCCATGTCAACTCTCCCTCCCCATTTTTCTCATTAGTTGACAAAATATAGCTCCTTTCTTAAGATGTAGCTTCTTCACCTGTGTCACATCAACAAAAATACACATTTCTTGGAAAAGTCTATTAATTCTTATACAAGAGTGACACTTAAACCATTAAGAATAATATAACTTTCAAGCTTAATGTCAATCCAATAGAAAATTTTATTATTTAGCACAAAAAAAGGATTCCAATTATAAGCTCAAAATATTTTGTTATTATGTAAGCATATAAAAAAACAAGATTTTAATATTAAAGCATGCTCCTCTCCTTTAGTATATTAAGTCCTTTTTCATAAGAGATTTTCCATAAAAAAAAATAACCCAATTATCTTCTCCCCCTGAATTTATACATAATTTTCTTATATAGTCCAATATTCAAGGCACAAGAGTTCAACAAATAAAATGTTACTATAAGCTAGTGCATCAAGTTGGAGATCTTACTGCAAAATTAAGTCAATGATGCCATAGAAGAGATATTGATGTGTTTAATCATTAATGTACTTTCTCCCCCTTTCTCACATTTCTCCCCAGTCATGCTTTGTCTCCCCCTTAAGATATGCCAATTTAAAACAAGAATATACAAATATAATCAAGCAAGGGGTTTATAAATTATCAAAATATCATATGAAACAAAAGAAACTTTATACAACATAATTCAAGCTTCTAAGATCACTAATCTTAGCCCAAATTTGTTTCAAAGAAAATACTTTTCTTTGTTCAATTTCCCTAATTTTCTTCTTTTGTTCTTCTTTCTTTGGTTTTAGGGATTTAAGCCAATCATATAACTTCTTTTGACATTCAAATTTTAAGTGACCTTTCATACCACAATAATAACACTCAATGTATGTGCTTTAAAACTTAAGACATTACTTTGAACCATTTTACCTTTACCAACTTGAATTAGGTATTTTTCTTTATAACGAGCATTTTGAGGTCCAACTCCATTAGAGGGAGTCTTGTTTGGCTTTGAGACATTTTTTCCATAGCCAACTCCATGCATATCTACTTTAGACTTTCCTATGGTTACATGTTTTCAAATTTATCCTCACCTTGAGCAATAGATCTAAGAGATTTATTATTTTTCTCCCCTAATAATTTTATTTTGTTTTCCAGTTCATTTACTTTTTCTTAAGTTTTACTTTAGATTAAATAATTTTATCTTTCTCTTCAAATTCTTTAGAATATATTTGATTTAAATCATTAAACTCATTTTCTAAAAAAATTGATTTCTCTTTCAATTTATTATTTTCTTCAATAAAATTAGTATTTAACTTTAAAAGCTCATCAATTTCTTTGAGTTTAGACTCAACAAGTTCAGATTTTTCATTTAACTCTTTAATCTCCTTTTAAAGTTTAGCATTTACCTTGGCAAGCTCTAAGCTTTTATGGTAAATCTTATTAAAGGCTTCTTGAAGATCATCATTACCTTCATCCTCATTCTCTTTCGTACTTGAATCATTTTCTTCACTGATTTGCTCATTAGTGAAGGTGATGTATGCCTTTATGGTTCGTGAAGACTCTTCTTCACCATGTGATGATTCATCCTCCAACTCATAGGAGTTATCATCCTATGTTGTAGGCATTGCTTTGTGTTTAGAAAAACTTTTCTTATTAGAACAGTCAATGGTTAAGTGACCAAATACTTTGCATTCATAGCATTGGATTTTGTCCTTTGTTTTCTTTCTTCTTCTATATTTTTTTCATTAATTTTTCTTTTATTTGGAGAAAAATTTTTCTGCATTTTAAGGAATTTTTTAAACCTTTTACTAAGTAGAACAATATCCTTATTTGATTCTTTCTCATAAATAGATTTTTCATTAGTTATTTTGAGGGCTACATTCTTTTTACCTAGTTTGAGTTTTAGCTCAAAGTTTGAATAGAGCCAATTAGTTCTACTTTGATATCATCAAGATCTTTGCTCTCTTTAATAGCTGTGACTTTGGGATGGAATATCTCAGGAAGAGATCTTAAAATCTTTCTCACAACTTTGGAGTCAGACACTTCTTCTTTAAGTCTTCTAATTGAATTAACTATATCCTGGAGTTGGGTATAGAATTCAATGAAGAATTGAGTCTCTTCCATCTTAAGAGTCTCAAACGAGTAGTCAACATTTGAAACTTAGATTGCTTTACTCTACAATTCCTTTATGAGTTACTTCAAGAAGTTTCCATTCTTCTTTTGTAGTTTCAAAATGACATATTTGTTGAAATTCATCTTGGCTAACTGCACACACAATTGCATTTAATGCTTCATAGTTAGCATTAGATGCATTCCTTTGACTAGTATCTCATTTATTGATATCCTTCTCAGTAGAAGCAATCCAACCCATAACTACTGAGTTCCTGATAGCAATATCTTGGGTCCTAAGGAAAATACACATCTACACTTTCCAATATGTAAAGTTAGACCCATCAAAGTAAGGGGTATCATGGTTAATAATCCATCCATCTTGGATATCAAGGATCTTGTTGCCTGGGATGTTAAGCCCAATTAGGCCAACCACACTCTGATACCAATTGAGGTTCTGAGAAATTTGATATCTGAATGATCCTAGAGGGGGCAAATAAGATCAGGCTAACTCTTTTTTAACTTATGTAACTCTTCAATCGAAATTCAATTCTCTTTAAGGTCCTTAAACTTTTAACTTAATTTTGCACTATGAACCTACCCTAGACCACGAGGCTTCATCATACACTGTAGTGTTACCTATAGTAAAGCGGGAGAAAGGCTGATAGATTCCTTAACCAAATTTTAACTTAAAGTTTTATTTTAAATTAATATCACTTTACACACAATAATTGGTTAATGAAAATGTACGAGTATGAAAATTAAAGACTAGGAAAGACAAATACAACAACCACATAAATGAACAGTATTTTATATAGTGGTTTGACACTCTGGGCCAACGTCCACTTTCAAACCTGCTCAACCCAGGGCCTCTTTAATCCTTTATTAATTGTTACCCAAAACTATTATTGGTAGAATTAATAAAACCTGAAATTTACTTACAAGTTTTAGAGAATCCACTCCCTTATAAGTACTCTCTCAGTGGTTTTGATGGGCATATTCTATGAGAGTCTTCCTCTAGTAACTCTAATGAAGGCTATGAACTTTGATTGAAGTGATGAAATTGCTTCTATTTTAGATTGCCTCCTTATAAGCTAATTTGACTTTAAAAACCCACCCTTTTTGTTGAAGAGACAAGTTATAACTATATGGATAGCTCTCCAAAGCTTCCTACAAGTTTAACTAATAATTTGGGAATCTCTCACATAACCTTGGCAAGGATTTGCCTATAGCAAAATGCACAAGGTCAAAGGCCAACAAGAATTTAACTTATATGCACAACGCTTCACAAAATTGGCTTGATTTCAACAAGGATTTAACTAAGAATTCAAGCATTCAAGATACATTACCAATGGGCTTAATCCCCTATTTATAGAGTGAAAAAACCACTTTTTAGAAGTCTCCAATGTCTCTTTTCCAACAATAAAAAATTGAGCTATTTCGAAAAATATACGATATATTTTTTCAATTTTTATGCCTTGGGATCGATCCTAGAACACCTAAGATCGACTAGAATTTTTTCATTTTGGGATCGATCCTGGAATTTCTGTAATCGATCCTGGATGTCTAGAAACTACTCTAGGACTTTTAGAACTTGGTCAAACTTCTGGATTTTGTCCCTCCATACCCGTAAGTCCTCAAATTGGTCCATACATATATTTTACATAATTTCAAGACCAGTTTTGGTCTTCCACTAGTCCAATCATTGTGGAACCTTCTCAAGGTTTTGGTAACTTATTTCTAGGACATTCTGGGTCCTTATAAGGTTAGGTCCATACCCAATACCCATTTACCACTTACCAACCTTTACTTTTGAGCATAGGATTGGCTTCTTGATGTGACATTTATTAGAGCTTGAGACTTCTTGAGTTCTTTAATAAAGCTTGTCTTTGATGCTTGTAGTCTTCCGAGCTTCATGGAGCTTGACTTGGATTTACATAACTTACAAATGTTACCACATACAGCTCTTATAAGACCAAATACATGACTACAACATACATGTACTTTCACAAGTTTTGGAATAGACTGACTATACATAATTTATACCTAACTAAAGGTAGAAAATCATGGAAAATTCACTTCACTTTACCATTTTTGGCAAGAATAAGGTTTCATCCATATTTAGAGGTTTTGGAAAAAAGTGGGAAAGGTTCATTTCTTGAGGTGGTTTGGTTGAATGGGTTTGTTTGGGTAAAATCTCTTTTGGAGAGATCTAAGT
>JAOXJP010099792.1:0-14430 GCA_025762735.1 Platanus orientalis | reverse complement strand
AATACCACTAAAATTAAAGGGAAAATTCTATAAGACAGCTATAAGACCAGCCATGCTTTATGGAGCAGAATGTTGGGTAGCCAACAAACAACAAGTACATAAAATGAGTGTGGCTAAAATGAGGATGTTTAGATGGATGAGTGGCAAGACTAGAAAGGATAAAATTAGGAATGAATTCATTCATTGGAGTTTAGGGGTAGCACCAATAGGTGATAAGATGAGGGAAAGTCAATTGAGATGGTTTGGGTATGTGCAACGAAGACCAATGATTGCACCAGTGAGACGGAGTGAGACAATGCAAGTTGAAGGTGCTAGAAGGACTAGAGGAATGCCAAAATTGACCTGGGTGGAGGTAGTAAGGAAGGACATGGTAGCTTGTAATTTAACGGAAGATATGGCCCTACACAGAGCAGAATGGCGGAACAGGATTCGTGTAGCCAACCCCAAATAGTTGGGATAAGGTTGTTTGTTGTTGTTGTAATCTTGGAGAGTTGCTACTATAGTAAAAGCCTTAACTCTTTAGAGAATGTGATCAAAATAGTAAAATTATCCTATAAAAGGATAACTAACTACGAAAGAATTTTCACAACTCTACAGAATGTATAGCCTTCACAAGAGCTACTGAAGGCAGACTCACTAAACACTTGTCGAAGCACCAAGTGCAGATTCTCAAGGCATCCATTGGAGTCATTGGACGAACCGCCTTCACTAGAGACATTAGGTATGAGCTTACAAGATGAGTGGATTCTCGTTGAACTTGTAAGTATTTTCAAGTTATTTAATTTTCCTGTAATAGATTAGGAGATCTAAAAGGGCAGTCCCAGTGCACGAGGCTCCTGCCACTGTAGGGTTTGGAGAGGGTTAGATGTACACAGCCTTATCCCTGCAATTAGAGAGGTTGTTTCCATAGATTAGGAGATCTATTAATAAAAATTAAACAAACTTAAGGAAGAGATTTTGAGAGTGGACATAGGCACTAGAGGGTGGCCAAACCAATATAAACATTGTGTTTATTGTGTGAATGCGTGTGTCTCTTTATGTGCTTCCTTATTATGGTTGCATGTATTAATTGCTTACATTTGTAACAATCAATTAAGTTCTAATTGTGTTAATCCATTGCATAACTAGTTTAACAAACTCGTTGAATAAAACTTACATTTGAATAGAGACAAATTAGGATAAATAGATGAAAATGAGGCCGGATCATATGCATCCCCCCCCCCTTAGGATCACAACTGGATATCGAATCCTAGTAATTTCAAAAATCTCCATAACCATTTCCCCCAAAGATCCATATTTCTCTCCTTCACCCTTCCCAACCTAGGGTTAGACACCACCTCCCACTTCACAAGATGATCCTTCCTTTGACTACTATTGATGCAGCACATAAACTCTATATCAAAATTGATGCAACACACAAGCTCTAATACCAAAATTGATGCAGCACACACCCAAAATATCAATTAACGAACTCAAGTAAAACAAAACTGCACACAAGAGGGGTTACAAGTCTGTCGAACATTGTTAGATTGATTCCAAGGTCAAATCTGAGATGAAACCACTGTTCAAACAGATTCTGATTTGAGTGTTATCAGCAAAGTATTAATGGGATTAAATCTGGTTTAGATAGTTTACACATTGATTCTCGGGTAGATTTTATAGGACTAGTTCTGAGACAATAGAGTGTGGGGACAGTGGGTGGACTGATTAAGTTCAGGTATCAAGAAGTATCAAAGGCTAATATGGGGATTAAATAGGACAATCAGGTTCAGGTGTTAAGGTGTGGTTTTGGGCTGAAATAAGGTATGAGCCTAAGGAACAATCTGGGAAATCATCCAATAAGAAAAATCAAGTTTCAATTTATTCAAGGATCAGAAAATAATACCCATGTTGATGTAGTGTAAAACACATTCAGTAGTAACCATCAAATCATCATCCTCATCAATGAACCAATGATGCTCGATGCTGGAATTCTTGAGGGATACAATCAGATATGGGATACACCTGCTGCAGACTTCAAGAAATAGAAGATCTCCTACAGAAATAACTCAGGCTGCCATAAGAACCTGAGGTGATGCTGCAGCTAGTGACAAATACATATCTGTCTTCACTTAGGTGCCACCAGAGATCAGAGAAGTATATATCTCTACTGCCGTACAAGTTATAGATGATAGGCAGTCTGATTTCAAAACAAAACTTCTGGAGAAGTTAATTCCATTGTGCCACAGGGTTAGGATTAGTTGTTCTAGTGAATTCCTTGATGAAATCAATTAGGGAAAACAGCATGATGGGAATGAATGGAAGTGGGTTTTGGTGATTGAATTAAAGAGGAGATGGGCTTATTGACTGGCCAACGGTATGGGGTAGTGAAATTAGGGTTTGTATGGTAGGTCCCTAATGAAAGGCAAGGGAAGCTTAGGGTTTGTAGAATGGGCAGCAAGAAACCAAAAAATAAAGACAGAAGATGAAGAAAAGGAAGAAAGAATAAAAGAATGAAACCTGGTGTGTGAGGTAATCACCTACCTTCACTCCCCTCGGACTTCACCATCCATGGTCCAAGCTTTGGCTTCAAGAAGCTTGAGAGAATTCCAGTCAAGTGAAGCAAGAAGTTTCAACAAAGTTCATAAAATTTCTTTGAACAATAAGATGGGGGATGGGTTTATTTTATAACCAATGATTGAAGTAGGGTTTCCCCCTTTTACATACTTAAAATTCAATTAAAAGAAAGAAAGAAATTAGAAACTAAATCTAATTTGAGTGGTCCCAACCCATGTGGTTGACCAGCCCTTATTTGACTAAAATTTACCTATGGATAACTTTGCCCAAAAACAATAATGTTAATCCCTTTTATGTCCTACCTCTGATAATAAAATATGAAATAACATGATAAAACTCTCTTAAAACTAAGCCAAAGCCTCCATAATGTGTCCCTATAGCCTGTTTGGCAGCCACCTGTAACGTAATCATTTCATTTGAGTTTCTCAAGGCATTTGTAGCCATGAGGTGATGGTTTGTAATGGACTCGTTCAAATTTATTTTTATTTTTTAACTACAATTTGAAATGAAGTCATCTTAGGTTTTTCTATAAAATGAAATGACTTATGTTGTCAAGCAGAAATCAGTGCAAATCTGAATGAGTTCATTACAAACCATTCTATTGTGGCTACAAAAGCCTTGGGAAACTCAAATGAAATTATTACATTATAGGTGGCTGCCAAACACAGCCTAACTAAAAGTATAATGAAATCATCTCAGGTTTTTTTAATAAAATGAAAAATCTTATTCTACCAATTGTATTTGTATTTTGGTGATGAATTGAAATCCCTTCATTCTCATTGGGGATCATATATATATGCACTAAGGAACTATGGCAAACTAACATGAAATGGTTTTCTTTGAAGTGTTTGTCTTAATTTTTCTTAATTATTTATTTAAATTGTGTGTGTGTCTGTCCGTATGGAGATTAAATGAAAAAATTATGTAAAAAGAAGAAGATGGAATATCATTATATGGAATTAGTGAATTAGTTGAAACATATGATGTGGTACCCAGAGATATCATTAGTGGGTGTGAGAAAATAAAATCACCACAAGTTGATTTATTCAGTCAATGATATATACAATAAAATGGTAATTAGTGTTAGAACAACTAGATGAGATATGAGCATACTTTTGATAGTGATTGTAGACACAATAAAAAATCACTACCGTGATCATGGCATACCATGATGATATGTGCACCGCGATGGAATGTGCATCACAATGGATATTGCACTATAATGGAAGGTGTATTGCGATTGTTACTGCACCGCGATGACATTTGCATTGCGATAAATGGTGTACCGCAACCCATGGAAGGCAAAAACCCAAACATTTTATATTTTATAGCAGGGACATCAAGGAATTACGACCAAAGTAGTTTTAGACTCCTAAGAGGTCCAAAAAGCTAATAAATGAGTCTCACACACACAAGACTTCTCCAACTTGTATAGATCAAGAAAAAAGTATAATCCCATACTAAAAATGAATCCTACTACAATAAATCTCTTCCATCTTAGCAAATCTCATAAATCAAGGGATTAGATAAGAGCAACAAAAAATCTTTACATGGTTAAGGATTCTCTTTAAATATGAGACTCTGTAAAAGCCAATGAAGAGGTACCACATCAGCAAAACTCCTAAAAGGGAAAGAGTTGTAATCATAAAAGGACTTAAGCTATTCATTGTATGAATATCAAACTTCCCACACGTTAAAGAAGGCTTTACATTATTTTTCTTGCTCATACATTCAAGCAAGACTCCCAAGCTCTTTCCCACGTTAAGATCTTCTTTCTCAACATGCTACTTCAAGCACGTACTACTCTATTATTTGAAAAAAAAAAAGGCATGTTCATTATACCTCTACGGATTCCAAATAAGACGATACAAGCTCAAGAATTCAAAGGTATGGTTTTGGCTAGGTAGGTTAGAAAAGAATCGTAGTAAAGATAAGAAAAGGTTTATATTGTAGTTTGAATTAAGATATCAATAAAAGCTTCAAGTTTTATACATTCTTTGTTTAGTCAAGTAACAAAAATAAAATCAGGGATTTGCTGTTCTAATAGAACAATAATTAATAAGTCTTTTGAAAGAGATTTGGAGTGATACCACTAATAAAATAATAAATCAACTCCTATATAGCTAGGTAATTTGAACACACAAATTTCAAGATTCTTTAAGAACAATGAAATTTGATGTTACAACAATAGATTGATTTTAAAGGTTAGCATTGTCCCCTTATCTCTCTACATTAGTTATAAATGAGTTGACTAAACATAGACAAGAAACATTTCTTGGCGTAACTTGTTTTTGATGATATGATTGTAACTGATTGGATTAAAGATAATGTAAAATGCCCAATTAAAATTATGAGCATATTTTAGAGTCAAGAGGTTTTAAAGTAAATCAAACTAAACTATATATAATTTGGGATACAATTTTAGTAATGATAGGAATAGGAACAAATGATTAGTTGAGACTATGATGAAGAGGTACTCCAAATAAACCAATTTAGATGTTTAGTTCAATCATCCGTAATGAGGGAGAAATTGGAGTGGATGTTGCCTTTGGAATGGTTAGTGAACCGAAGAGGTGAGTCTAGAGTGATGTGTGATCAACGGATACCATTAAAATTGAAGAAAAAATTATATAAAATGTTAATAAAACTACCTAGGCTTTATGGAGCACAATGTGGGAAACTAATTAAAACGAGTGTAGGTGAAATGGAGATGTCAAGATAGATGAATGATGATAACAAAAATGATGGAATCAGGCAAAAAACCTTTAAGAGTAACACCAATATGTGACATAATAAGAGAAATTGGACTAAGTTGGTTTGGTCATGTGCAACAAAGACTAATTATTGTACCATTGAGAATGAATGATACGGTGCAAGTTGAAAGTAATAAAAGGACCAAGAAAATGCAAAAAAAAATGTCTTGGGTTTATGTAATGTAAAATAGGCATGGATGTTTATGATTACACGAAAGATATGTCCTTAGCGGAATGATAAAACGAGATTCATGTATCAAACCAAGTAATTGGGACAAAGATTTGTTGTTGTTTTCATTATTGTGTTCTTAGTAATCTAGGGTTGCAAGTTTCTGTGTAAGGGGAAATGCCTAGTTGTTATGTTAAACTATGTTACAATTTAAAATAATAATCTTCAGAACAATATTTAGAGTCCAAAGGTTCATAGTGTCCACTGTCACGATTCACAAGTTACATGGAAACCTTGTATTCATGTATGTGGTGATTTGTGCACATTAAAATCTCCCAAGCGATGCAATCTTTAGCTTTAAGAGAAATAAGTCATTATTGGTGCAAGTTAATAGAGAAGGAGAACAAAACTATCCTGGATAACTAATTGAACAAGAGAGAAGATAATACCATACCAAAAAGTAGGGTTGTATTATAAGCATATCAGTATCCCAATCCACTTTAAGAAACCGGATATTGGATCGATGCGAATATCCAATTACATGATGAGTATATCAAAAAATAATCTACTTTACCAGATATTCACTAAATAAAATATTCAGATATCTAGATATCAAAATCAATAAAGTGAAATCCCACAAAAAACTACAATTTAACAAAATTATTTTGTAAGAGGCAAAACTATTATAATGTATGCATACAATTTACATGTACACTTAAACATATACAAATATTTTCCAGATTAGGTATATATAGATCTGTATTCACTTTATACAAACCGAATATGAATTGGATATGGATGTTTATTTCGATAATTTGCAGCCCTATAAAAAATAACACCATGATTCAATGATATCAAAGGTTGAGGAGAGGGGGAGAGGGGCACTAGTTCACTGCAATGAGGTGCTATGCGTAATTAAGAATAAATACCTTAATACTGCTAGCCTCATTTTCATCATTATCCAAAAAGTATTTGGGATTGGCTTGTGATTTTGTTTTGCCATTTTTTATGATTATTAATTGTTCTCTCAGTATTGTTATTTCAGTATTCTACATACATTTGCACTACACTATAAAGTACGAAGATTACTTAAATCAAATAAATGAAATACTTGATTCAGATGATGAAAACTTTACTTAAGTAGATCAAGGCTAGTGTTAGACACTATGTCCTTAAGACAGATTCATCCCTCGCACTGGTGCTAACGATAAAGTCGGACATCTATCTCTTAGGATACAATGATCTTCTATACACAGAAGTAGCACTACAATTTGTGTGTCTAGCGAACCAACTCGTGTTATACTTCTCCCTCACACTAACACTGACACGAATGCAGTATAAGACATTAATGCCTTAACTGAAAATTCAATTATGAAATGCATGAGGGACCTCTTATAGAATTTTTGGTGTCTGTTCGGAATAGGTGTAAAGACACAACCTTTGATTCCGTACAGTCACCAATGACTAATAGTTGCAATCTAATAGCCACCTACACATCCGTACGGAATGGACATGCATAAAAGGGAATGATTTAAGAGACATCTACATGTCCGTACATAATGGACATGTGTCAATAGGTGTGATTCACCCTAGTAGGTGTAACCGATTTTGAGATAATGCAAAAAGAAAAAAATATGATATTTATTTATCTTATTGACCTAACCTGAATTGAGTTCGGCGTGCATGTGTGTGTTTAAATATAGACCCGACCCATGTTAGCTAGGTCCTCCCCCATCCACAAAACAGCGGTACCCCTTGGGGCCCAAACTTATGTTCACCATTAGTGTATATGAATACACATAAATTTCTGGGTTAGTCCATGTGTGACTTTCAAATTTCACACACTTTTACCAGTTTTACCAGTGATCAACTAGACACTTTTGGAGATAATTTCTCATTCAGCCATTGACTGTTTTGAGCATCCAATCATATGAAGTTGTTCTCCTCATTGAGGTAAACACAAACCCATGTGGATCCACCTTAAACGACATGTGGGTCCCACTTTTATTTTGACTCAAACATAGCCACCCGATCAGATTTTACACAGAAAAAACGTTTCCAACATTAATGATGTAGAACTAGTTTACAAGCAGTATACTATTGAATAATAATTATTTTTTAACATATACTCAGTAATTTTACCTCATAGTTCACTACATACAAACAGTATAAATCATATGGTCTAAAACATAACTGTGATTCTTAATGATGTAGAAAGTGGTTGACAAACAACATATTATTGAATGATTATATATATAAAATAAACATATTATTGAATGGAATAAAATACTTAAAAAGTCCACTTAAATAAGAACATCGTTGATATTCAGCGTCGCACAGAGGATATCAACACGATCGATTGGTAGCACATTCAACTTGAGATCAGTTGACTAAACGGAAGATGTAAACACAACAATTGGGATAAAGAGGGAGTTGACAAAGTTGAGGTAATAAAGACGGAATATAGAGAGTTTTGATATGGAAAAGAGTACATAAAATTTAGGGGAGAAATAGAGGTGTCCCCATGTCGTATGAATAGAAATTGTAGGAGAAATTATAAGGGATAATTGGAATTAACAAAATTTATTTCTAAAAAAATAATGCCATCTTTAATATAAAATTTAACTGGTATAAAGTGTGGGGATTTAGTTTCTGATATGATAAAGAAGCGGAGAAAGAATTCAAGTTAGAGAGAAGAGGTTAATAGAGATTTAAACGGTGAAATGACTATCTTTCCATTAGAATAGGCAAGGTTTCACAATTTTTAATAAGAAAGGGAGGTAGGTGAGAAAAATTAAGGAGAAAGGAAGATGGGGAAAAAGAACACGTGATGCCTATCTTCCCCTTTTAATAGGAGAGGAGGTTGGGTGATTGAATTTAAGGGGAGCAATATAAAGACAAGGAGATGAGATGGGAGGACATATGAAGAACAAGGGAGTGTTCATGAGGACATATGAAGAACGTACATTATACAAATTAATTTTATAAATTTTGCGTGGTACGAATAAAGATGCTGGAAATGTCATAAGACTTTTCCTCGAGCATTTGCTAGAGATGATATTGTCCCAACCAAATCACATGGCCAATTTAGAGGGGTTTGAATCAACTCCGGTTTGAACCAAGAGATATCATGCCAGTAACAACCCAATACATGTGACACGATGCAATCAACGCATTTTATTTACTACTCAAAAAAGAAAGAATTTATCTACTGTGTATTTTCAGTCAATTAATACCCTCTTTTGACTTATTTATTTATCAGGACACCCTTTGTCAAGCATTATGTCACGATTTGGTTGATACTATTTAATTTCAAATATTGAGAACAAAGCTTTAGTGACCAACATTTTTTTTTTTTTTTTTGGTGGTAAAACTTATGTTGAATTAAGAAGACACAAGGAACGTGAGAACCTCTACATCTTTAGATAGACTTTTCTTGATGTTGAAAAGGAGAGACTTTTCTTGATTTTGAAAAGGAGAGTGGAAACAAAAAAAAAAAGTATTGTTTTGACTAGAATCACTCATAGACACAATTGACTGTTTCATTGACAGAGCACCTAACATGATCAATTCTAATATCATTAAAAAAAAAAAGTTTTTAAACATACACAATCACTTAAAATGGGTTTGGTTTCCTGTGGCAAAAGTGTAGGAGAACGCTGGGCCATTTAGAGAAATATTTGAGTTGTTGCTCTCGAGGCTGATTTCCTTTTTCACCAAGGTTTCTAGAGAGGGAGAAAATGTTCTACTATCAAATTGTCTACTCCCTCATGTTCCCAGACAAAAAGGCTGGGGTTGGGGTGTATGGGATTAAAAAAGGTAAAAGTGATTTTTATAAAGGGTAATAGATTTTCTGTCTAGGATTTGGTGTCCACGTTTGTTCCTTTTTAGTTATTATAATTGTTAGCTTAGTAGCTCAGCATTCGGCGGAGATACATTGGCCACAAAAGATCATTTCGTATATCTCCAGGGTAACGGGAGATGATTCAAGGGAAAGGATCTGCTACACTCAAAACAATACATGATGTTTTTTGAATTCGAAATAAATGATACGTCTAAGGTTTGGTGTCCAGAACGCACCAGGGGACTTCACCTAGAATAAAATACACAGAGGTTAAATGAAATTCAAATTCTCACCCATTTTATTTCATATGACATCCCTGGTGTCCTGGATAGGACATTTGCTCCCTTTTCAATATGGTGCCTCTTTTAAGTAGGGAGCAAATGTTTATTTGAATATGTTTTTATGATGGTTTTACCCATATAAAAAGGAGGATTTCCTATAACTTTTTTTCCTGGTGCAATACTGAAACACCATGGTGTCAGGTGACATGTGGGTGGAAAAAGTGTAACACTGTTGAGTGTTTTTTTTTTTTTTTTTATAACTTTTTCTGTCAATGTGTCACCCGGCATCTCAGTGCTTCATGGTCGCTCCAAGAAATCCGCTTTGATAAATCCTATTTTATGGGAGTTGGAAACCACTTAAATATGCTTTTCAGTTGAAAACCAATCCTAACATGACACATAGTACCCACTAAACAATCAATGAAATATGTTAACTTAATGGGTAGTTAGGATAATTAAAAATGTTTATCAAAAGTATTATGTGTCATGTTAGGATTGGTTTTTCAGAATTTCTTTTTGCTGAAAAACCAAGTTAAGCAGATCTGGACTCATCTTATGGGTACCCTATTTTCTCATTTGAAAACTGATTTCACGGTTATAACCCTATACACCTCACCCTTTGTGTGTGGAGACACACAGGAACATACTATTTTGGATATAGCAGATCCTTTCCCATGATTCAAACCAAGATTCTCCTATTTTTATGGATTGGAGGATTGCGCGGGTCGTCCACGTCATCCCTTGACGTGGCTAAAATATGCTTAGAACTCAAGAGAGTTTGAGCGACTGTATTAAGAGCTCGTGTGTTTGATTCCTATGCAATTATGTATACCAAGCCAAAAGTTTAGCGTGTTCTGTCATGCTAAGTATCTATTAATGAAGCAAACCTAAATTCGTTATTTTTTTAATATTTAATTCTTTCTCCTTTTTTCTTCCGTTATTCTTGAACTGGGATTCTCTCCTGCTATTCGAGATCTGAAAGTAGGAGAAATCCAGAAAATTTTGATGTATCATTTACCAGATTTTAGCTAAAACGGACTGATACATGGGAGATTGAACGATTTGTGATATCTGGGGGTCTTTTGGAAGGATTTTAGGAAAAACAATGGGTTGTTTTTCGTGCTTTGATTCAAGGGAGGAGGCGGAGCTGAATCCGGGAAAAGGAGGCGATGATAGAAAGGGAGTCCAGCCCACAGTGACATCTAATATTTCGAGATTATCTTCTGGTCAGCTTTTACTTTTGAGTGCTTGATCTGATCTGGATTTCTGGTTTTCTTTTAATAGATTTGGAAATTGGGTTGATGTTCCTTTTTTCTTATTATTCCAGATTGCTCTGAAAATTTATCTTACAT
Source organism: Platanus orientalis (assembly GCA_025762735.1). Classification (NCBI taxonomy): domain Eukaryota; kingdom Viridiplantae; phylum Streptophyta; class Magnoliopsida; order Proteales; family Platanaceae; genus Platanus; species Platanus orientalis. The sequence goes on along the minus strand of JAOXJP010099792.1, from coordinate 3,475 downwards.
CTTCGTTGGTTATTTTGATTTGAAGTTTTTCTTCGGTTTCATTCGATTTTATCTAAATTTCATCAAATTAACCAAAAGTTTAACAAATAACGATCGCTGTCTTTGGGGAGATTTGAATGTGATTATGATTGACAATCAATATGTTTAGTAATCTATTCTGTTTTTGGAAATTGGAAAGTCAATAGTTCTGTTGATTGGAATCACTGAGGGAAATAAGTGATAAAACTTCGTTTAGTTCATTTACTGACACTAAATTGCAATTGAAATTAATGGCTATTTCATCAAATATTGCAGTTGTGAAATGATTTTTATTTTTTGATATAGGCTATTTCCATGAATGTGAATTTCATTGGGCGTCTTTCTTTTGATGATTTGATAAGAAACTTGGGAATCTGGAGAGTTTGCTATTTTTACTGAATTATGTTTAAGAATGCCAAATTCTTTGTGGTACTTACATGGATCAATTCTGGCTTGTGTGATGGATTATGTAGGAGCGGACAGGCTGAGATCAAGAAGCAATATGGGGTTGAAAAGGGAATCATTGGGTGAAAAGGATGGGCCTAATGCTCATACTACTGCTAAGACTTTCACCTTTCGAGAGCTTGCTGCTGCAACAAAGAATTTCAGGCCGGAGTCCTTTTTAGGGGAAGGCGGATTTGGACGTGTTTACAAAGGTCACCTAGAGAGCACGGGTCAGGTATAAATATTTTATTATTCACTAGTTCTTTGATACTGCAGCTTCTTTTTTCTTCTTTTTGTTGTAAGCCTGTAATGGATTCTTTTATAGCAAATGTGAGCTGTTTGCAAACTCTCAAAAATTCTGATTGTATCTCATTTTGACTTGTATGATTTGAAGAGTTATGGATCTTTGCCATTTTTTGCAGTTAATTTGATAACATGTGCTTGTTGTTAACAGGTTGTGGCTGTAAAACAGCTGGATAGAAATGGTCTCCAAGGGAACAGGGAATTTCTGGTTGAGGTTCTCATGCTCAGCCTTCTACATCACCCTAACCTTGTCAATTTAATTGGTCACTGTGCGGATGGCGACCAGAGACTTCTTGTATACGAGTTCATGCCCTTGGGATCGTTGGAAGATCATCTCCATGGTTAGAGTGATATGCCTTCCATCTCCATGGTTATTTGGATCCTTTTACGCATCAAATCAAAGCTTTTGTTTAGTGGTTTTTTAAAAAAAATTATTTGAAAATTTATACTTTTATATATATAAAATATTGCTTATTTGATGCCTTCTCTCATATTTTTTTTGGGTAATCTAGGGTTTCATGGATCTGAAGGAAAATTATGGGTTTCAGATTTGAGAGTAAGCTAAACAAGATAGCAAATGCAAATAGTTAGTTCTGTAGTTATTAAAACATCATAGGGTTAAATTATGATTAGAGATTTCACATTTTATGCTTCCACAAACTAACAAATATTTAATGTACGATGTTGGGGAAGTTAAAATCACTCGTGTATGAGTTTCTTGCTTCTATTTACTTTGTTTCCTTTAATGCACATTTGATGAGTATATTTTTCCTTTTAAAACTACTTTCAGGAAGAATTTGATAAAATATTAATAATAATAAAGGTTCTTCTCTCATCTTATGCTTAAGTATGCTGATTATCCATCTCTTCCAAAATCTTATTGAAGTGAAATCAAATTGGATTCTAGTTTTTGGTTGGAACTTTCTATCTTTTGATATTCCCAAAATACAGGTCTAGTTCTATATCTTGAACATTATGGAATTAAAAATCTTGCATACAAGTATGGTTGTAGATTCTATAAAGTGATTCTGTTAAACTCTTAAACTTCTTGCCGGATGATTTTAGTTTTCCAACTGGCTTCTTTGTTTCTTCTTCACTTGATCCTTGGATGGCACTTATTTTAGTTAATAGAGCTGCAACATTTACATTTTCTGTATATTTTTCATTAAAAAAGAAAAATGGAACTCTTACACGAAATATCATTAAGACAAGCATATAATATAGGGAGCATCTTGGGTCTGGGGCCACTGGATCCGTGGATGGGTCTGCTCCCATAACTTGCCACATGTCACATGTTTAGAGCATTGGGCCACCACTGAATCGGTCTTTCCTAATACATTGTGTATGCCAAAGTCATCATGATCAAATGACCTTTAGCCATCTGATCTATTCATTTGTTTGCAGCTTTAATGATTTGTTATTTCAGCCTTCAAATGAATATAAAGAAAAGGAAAAAAAATACATGGTAGGGACGTAGGGGTCATCTACTTATGGTGGAACTGTTCTACTGTTCGACCATTCTTCCCCAGACACTAGATATTGCCTACAATATAATATAAAGAAATAGACATCACTGATGAACATGTAGAATAAAGGTAAAGAAAGACTTCATTTATATATCATGTACACATATATCTATAAATATTAATATTACCAATATAAGTATCTATCCTTATAATAACTAATATGATACTTTAATTCTAGAACATCTACAACAACAAAGCCTTATCTCAACTACTTCGGGTTGGCTACATGAATCTTGTTATGCCATTCCACTCTCCATCTAGGGCCATATGTACCATTAATCACAAGCACCTCTGTCTTTCCTTCAACTCAAGTAAATTTTGGCCTTCTTCCTGCCCTTTTAATACTTTCAATGTGCACCATCTCATTTCTTCTCCCTGATGCAGTCATTGGTCCTTTTTGCACATGACTGAACCATCTCAGTTGATTCGAACGTCTAAAAATATTTATTAATTAGTTGATATTATGGGTTATTAGGTATGCACTGTGGACCAAGTTGGTTTCTCAAAGTTTATTTACTGGTAGAGATTATTACCTTTAGTACCCTATTAAATAAAAGTTATTATACGTATGACTTTGTATGCAAATAAAATTTATTATAAAGCTAGCTTTCCTTTCCAAGCCTTCAACTGTAATGCAATAGAAGGAAGCAGTGCATCATTTACTTGAAATAGATCAATGTTCAAGGAGTTAAATTGTTGTCTGTGGGAGGGTTTACTCTAAAATCTACTAGTGCTTTTGTACCAACAAGCTTGTTACCCGACTGAAAGAGACAAATTTCCGTTGGGACTGGGTGCCCAACTTTATCTGGGCTCTAAAATTCTCATTATTCTTTCCGAGAACCTCCAAGAATTGGTTGCTTTCCTTTGTCGTCTATCCACTTATTTTATGGTTTTCACACATTCCTACACAAAATTGGTTCTTTTATGTTATTTTCGTCTGTACCCCATGTATGGATTCTGGGAAAGTTTTCAGGCATTTTCAGGATGATAATCAGGGGAAAGTTGATAAGAGTTCTTATTAGCTGGGATATTGTTTTGAATCTTGATGACAGACATGGGAAGAATGCGAATGTTCCTTGATATAGCTTAAACTTGCTATTTTTAAAGGTGAAAGAGTGAAGACATAAGTGTGAAGGTTAGGGAGCCGTATCCTCTGGTCCACATTTTTGGTGCTCCACTGGTAC
>JAOXJP010099781.1:0-14430 GCA_025762735.1 Platanus orientalis | reverse complement strand
ATCGCTTGCCCTTCTCTCTCTCTCTCTCTCTCTCTCTCTCTCTCTCTCTCTCTCTCTCTCAAACACATAAAATTCTTCCACCTCAAATTCCTTCGCCATATATGCCATTATTTCCTCTTTGAGTACTTTGCTCTTGCTCCCAATATAGAACTTCATATCCCTTGGGCTACTCAAGCCATTGGTTGCCTCCCTAAAGTTTTAAACCCCTGGATCATAGCTGAAATTAATCTACGAAAATCTCATCAAATCCTAGTTGAAAGTGGAGTAAAGGATGAGAGAATGAAGATAGAAAAACAAAATCACAGAAGATTGGGGATTCAGTTACCATATATTTGGCAAGTATAGGGGTAAAACTATAATTATACTTTATAAAAATTCGATTTGGACAAGGTATTGATTTACCACACTATTTCAAAATTTACCACACTATATGTGTGTGTGTGTGTGTGTGTATAAACTGACCCATATTGTGTTTGAGATTCAAAAGTGTTTGGGTGTAAAAAAGACAACAAATTCAAAAACACATCATGTGTAGTTAGAGTAAGTTCGGCCCATGCCTCACTTAAGAGGACTTCCACAAGCTTTAGGGAGGAGAAATGATAAACAAATGTCACTTCTATAGATATGAAAATTGACAGTGCAATACAGATATCTCACCAAATCTAGAAAAGCCATCACTCATATCTAAAGTGTCATTCCTAGTAGTGAGCAAGTCAATGACAAGAGCAAGGAATGAATCAGATTCGATCTTTAAAAACAAGCTACAAACTAACTTATGCTACTCATACTTCTAAAATAGATTAACTCCTCCTAAGATAAATCAAATTTGATGATGATGTTGAGGATTCTTTTTTTCTTTTTCTTTTTCTCTCGCCTATTTATACCAAACTAGTTAGTTATATCATCTTTCTTTCTCCACGTTGTAAGGTGGTTATTCTCATTTTCCTTGCTTATCTATCCAACTAATATCTCAATTGCTCATCGTGGTTCCGAATGCCAATCATGGGGGTGCATTGTGCTCTTATAGGCAATGGCCCACATTTGTTTGTGGATGCATCTTGTACTTGTAGACAGTGACCTCTGTCTATTATATGCTAACGATTTGGACACGTGTTATCACCCATCAGGATTAGCTTCCTTTGTATTCCCATTGAAAGTGGGCTTTGTATCTAAAATTCCTTATTGTGGTGTCGAGTGACCATAATGGGACACATCGTGTCCTTGAATCAATCACTTTGTTGTATGTATTTTTTTCTCTAATTGCTTGAACATGTGCCAACATCTGATATGGTTTTGTTCTTCTCGAGTCCACGCTCTGTATCCTCGTATTAGTGGGCGGATTAAGAACTAGTTATTGTATTTTGAATATCTTTTGGAGATTCAAAATATAAGGCATTCTCTTTATTTCACTAAAAAATTTATAGCTTGCCTATTTTGTTCTTTCTAAAGTTAATACAATGAAGACGTTGAGGTATTAATATATTTTCTTCATTGCATATTTCCTATTATATTAGAATAGAGGAGCGTTGGCTATTCCATTCATATAATTTATACTTATTCTTATAATGCAATTTAATTGCATAAGTTTGATATGGAAAGAAAATTAAAATAATTAATTGAAAAATATTTACAATAGCTTGAAGGAAGATTTGGAAAGGTGGCTCCAATGGCTAGAAATTAAAACATTGGGTTCTCTTAGTCCCAACATGATGAAGAAGAAATTCTACAAGGTTGAAGACACAAACAATTATAAATAAAGTTCTTATTTTTTCTACTTGTGCTTATTTCTTGAGTTTTGTTTTTCTAATTTTATTGAATTAGAACACCTCTATTACTGTCATTGTTCTCCATTTATTGGAGTGCGGCTTTGGAGGGTTTCTTGTCATTAAATCTTGGAGTGGTCACTGGTGAAGACCCTACTGCATTGTGTGGGTGGTGAATACCGTTTAAAGATAGATTCAATCGAAAGCGCATCGACAAAACCAATAAGATTTCTTAATCTCTCATTTTACTTATTTTATTTTAGATCATACATGAATTACCATTGAAACTACAATTAGTTGATTTATTATCTTTAAGATATTGTTATATGCAAATACATTTAAATTTTCAACATACATGTTTTGAGTATTATATGATTGATGTTAATTTTAAATTGATTCAATATTGTTATTGAAAGTATTTCTTGTGAAACCATCACTATATATTAACAACTAGTGTCACCCACTTTTCTTGATCTTACAAACAGGATTCATATATATATATATAATAAAGACAAATTGGGTTTTGGACCTTTTTTTTATTGAACTGAGCCTACCTTTACCAACCCGAGTTAAGCCTGAGTTTCCACTTCATGTGATATGCACGGCTCAGCTTGGCTCGTTGACACCCCTAAATGTCAGACACTATTTGGTACTAATGCAATATCAGTATTTTAAAGGAACGGGCCATGAACTTCTATCCAAACTCCAAGCCCATCTTTTTCTTCGTTTTATTTTTATTTTCTAGGAGTGGGGTATAATAACTCCAAGCCCATCTAGCTTTAGTTAAATGAACTTAATCAAGCTCTAGCAAGCCACACTCCAATTGGCATCCACTTCATGCAATCAAGAGAAGGGCCTGTCAATGGTCATGAGCAGAGTTGAGCTTGAGCTTGAGCCTTGTTTGATGGTTGTAGAGTTGAGCCTAAACTTGCATGGCATGAATTTGGTGCCCCTCCCCCTCAAAGAATATCTAAGGTCCTCCCTATATAGGGGTGGACACATCAACACCTAAAAGTGATTTACACTTTTTTGGGGGGTTGTTTTTCACTTTTTGGCACGATGTGTCCTCCCTTGATGTGGGGCATACCTTAGGGGTTCTTTAAGGGGGCACACCAAATCCTTGGGGGAACTTGTAATTTTGCTCATATAAATAAGTGAGATTGAAACTTGCATTAGGCTTAGCGCACACGTGTATGTGTTTTAAGTTGGAAAGTGTCCAACCTAAACCTGACTCAAATTAAATTGGTTAGAGTTAACCAGTCCTAATCCTAAAAAATCAGGTCATTTATTTGAAAAATCAAAACAAAACAATATATATATATATATATTGGGTTACATTAATATATATGGGTTAATCTAGGTTGGGTTAGAAAATGTTGAACCCTAATTCGACTATATTTTCAAACCGGTTGAGTATTAGTAAAACTTAACCATGGGACAGAAAAATGCTAATTCTAGTGAGTTGGTTGGTTGATTAGGAATTGCGAGACCTCTATTAAAACATAGTCCTCTTACTTTATGTGGATGATATTGTCATAACCAGTGACAACCACAATTTTCTCTCTCAATTGATTCAATGTCTTGGTGAGCAATTTGCTAGGAATATTTTATCATCTGAGACTTGAAAAATAACCCTTGAATCTATCAAAGAGCATTAGAGAGCAAGAGCCTTACTTTGGAAATCACAAAGAGAGCTCTCTAAACTGGGTGTAAAGATCTTTGTCACATTTACGTATTGAGAGACTGAGCATCGCAATTAAATAACCCATTTCCATCACTTTGAGGATGTCCTCCAGAGACACCGGATGTAGAAGCTTCCGCTAAAGACATCGAAAGTGAGATTGGGAGTCACCGAAGACACTAGATTCGTGAACACTTGCCAGAGACACCAAATGTGAAGTTACCTCTATCGGAACCACTAGAGATAAGTTTTTATTGATGTTCTTTGCAATAGTTAGGAGTTAACTCTTAATAAAATCAACATGCCCCTAGAGTGGGCATTGAAAAGTGAACGTTAGTTGGTGTATCTAACCACTATATGTCTTGTATCTTTATGGTTGCATGAGCTTTGTGTTTGTTTTTTAATTCTCATATCATAATTAGCCACAAGCATCTAGGACTTAGTGAATTTGCAAATTTGTTTAATCTAGCACTTTAGATTAATTGAACATCTTAAGAAACATATTGAATTTGCAATTCATTGTTAATTTATCACATCAGGACATCTCTCATAATACTAAATTTAAGTGATCATATTGAGGGGTAATTTGGATTAATTTATCAACTTAATTGGGAATCAATTAAAGCAAACGAATCGAAAAAAATTATAAGATCTTATTTATCCCCCTTTAGGATTAAAATGGGTTAGGAATTTCACTTTTTGTGATCGGTTCTAAAATGTCAATCTCATTAATATTGCAGTATAGTTGGAGTGCTCCAATATCTCACTCTAACTTGAACTAATATCAGTTGTGTTGTTAATTAGGTTTGTCAATTTACGCATGCCTTGATGGTTGTGTATGATCAAGTTGTGAAACGCATCTTGCGTTATCTAAAAGATACCTTGGGTTTTGGCCTTAAATTTGTTTTTTAACCTTTATCCCTTATGGTGCATTTTATGGTTGATTGTGCCGGTTGTCCTAACATTTGACGATCCACCACTGACTTTTGTATTTATTTTTGTGGTAATATTTCATCATGGGGTTCCATGAAACAACAAATTATCTTGTGCTCTAGTGTTGAAGCTGAATATAAAGCCCTAACAGTGATTGCATATAAAATTTTTTGGTTGTTCTATCTTTTGTGAGATCTTCATGTTTCTATCCACAAACCACTTGCTCTCTATTGTGACAATGTCAATGTAACACATATGGTTGTTAATCCTATGTTCTAAGCACCGACCAAACATATTGAGGTTGACTATCATATTGTTAATGATCTTGTTGCCAATGGTGCTCATTCCATCTGTTTTGTTCATTCCAACAATCAACTTGCCAATATCTTCATCAAGGGACTTTCAACTGTTTTTGGTCCAAGTTGATGGTCAACCCTACCATCAATTTGCAAGGGAGTAATAACAGTAATAAACATATTCAATGCCATTGACTCACTGATTCTGTTATTTTATAAGTATTTTATTATAGTTGAGTGATGAATGTATTATAGGTAAGTAATTAAATCTCTTCTTGTATTATAGGTAAGTGATTGACTTTTGTTTTTTGTTTTTGTGAGGATTGATTCTCTTTTCTTGTATTAATCAATTCATACATATGTAATTGGTATGCCATAGTTGGCTAATACCAAATTTGTACCAAGAATTATATTGTGAATACGATAGTCGCAAACCATTTGGGTCATGCCATTCTCTCCAAATACTCTGGATTTTCATTTTGCTTTTATCAGCTAATCCAATTACTGATTTTTTTTTTATAAATATATCAAGCTAATCAACTGTTATAACCACATGAATTAGATGATCTTTACCCACATTAAGTCGCAGGACCATGACCAATTTTGGTCCATTTTTAGTCCCCAGGCTAACCTGACTAGCCAAGACGTTGGATCTGCGGCCCACGAGTCCAATCAAACCAAGACCAACAATTATGAATAATCATGATTAACATAATTACTTTATTAAACTATAAATTTTTTCTTCTCTTGATAATTGTGGGATTGTACTCAAATTTTTGGGGTTTGAATGGGCTTAATACTGAAACTGGACTTAAATGAGCCCGATCTCATCACCTTGGGCTTGTTAAGGGCTGAGCCCAAACCATAATTTGTGACAATAGAGCTTACAAAGTAGATTTTTCAATTTGGAAACATTGATTTTCTTCTAAACCAAATCATGTAGCCCTGCATTCTAATGGTCCCAAGCATACCAGTTTCAGAGCTGCTTTGGGTGCATCCAAAATGTCTCCGAAACTGGTACCAAACGTTGTAGAGATCGCACTCTTAGTGTTAAGGAACTTATTAAAAAATTGCCATTGAAACAAGTTTCAAACAGCTAGGTACCGGTTTTTAAGCGAGTTTGAAACCCCAATGAAGAACATAACAAGTTTCAATACACAGGCCCAGGTACTAACCAGATACATAATAACGTATCAGATAAATATATAAAAAATAATAAGGTAAACCTAACAGTAACACGTACCGGTTTGGCGCCCCAATTCCTTGAAGTTTGGGGCTTGCCATGTATAAGGGGGCCAAGATTGAAAACTTGAAAGCATTGAAGAAGATAAAAGTACAGATTATAGACGGCGTGTGTGGAGATGGAGATACATGAATTCAGGATTTATTCTGAAGCATTTTAGGGCCCGTTTGGGAACCTTTTAAAGAATGCATTCTATTCATTTTTAGTTCCAAAAAATCCAAATAAAAAAAAAAAAGAAGAGAGAAAATGCTGTTTGGTTGCATGGGACTTGATGAACGAAATTATAACCCATTGACTCCTCACATCCACAACAAAGGAAAAGCTTCCAAAAAAAACTTCAAATGAGAAAAGGAGAGGAATAACAGCCTTTTTTAAAACAAAAATTCACAGCTATTTCACATCCCTAATACGAATAATGAATCCCGTTCTCCTCACATCCACATGGAAGGAAAAGCTTCCAACAGGCCCTTAACCTTGTTGGTTGTAAGTCTGCTGCATAGTACTCCTGTGATAACTATAATAGAGGGAATGGTTCCTCCTTCCCACAAGAAATATTGCAACTTATTGCAATGCACATGTTCCCCAGAAAAAGTGAATAACTTTTTTAGTTGGTGAATTTCACTTCTGTGGGGGCACATGTGCATCCGAGAAGTCACAAGAATTTATTTTTTATTTTTGGGTAGGAGAGGATGTTGGGGGTCCAAACACCATTCAACGTGGGTTCTGAATAGCTAGGCTCAAGCTCAAAACCAATTAGGGTTGCAAATTATCCAAATAAATATCCGTATTCGGTTTGTTTAAAGTGAATACTGATCAACCTATATCTGATCCAGAAAATTCATATCTATTTAAATGTGTATGTATACTATACACATACATTACATAGTAGCTTTACCTTCACGACATAATTTTATTAGGTTATAATTTTTTGTGGGATTTCACCATTTGGATTTTGCTTATCCAGACGAATATCCAAACAGACATCCTGATATTTATTAAGTGTGTCTAGTAAAGTGGGTTTTATTTTGATATACTCATCGTCGAACTTAATATTTAAATCTGATCTTATATCTGGTTTCTTTAAACGGATTTGGACACTGATATGCTTATATCCTGTTCGTTTGCAGCCCTAGACCCAGCTTCTCTTGGTCCAAAACAATTCAGGTCATTAGTACCCATGGGAAGCCCCATTTAGTGCCTCGGATTTGGTGCAACCCTTAAGGTCAGATCGACATCAGACACATCAGCACCGAAAAAATGATTTACACTTTTTGGGGGATGATTTTCACTTTTCAATGCTGATGTGTCGGCTCCTGATGCTGGGCTGACCTAAGGGAGTTGTACCAAATCCTTGGGGCCCATTTAGGCATGCATCCTCCAGATCATCCCAAACAACCTGCTCCTATGGGTAGCCTAGAGGACCCACATCGAGACCAAAGAAGCCCAGCTCTAGGAGCACAAAGGCCAGCAATACCCCTGGTGATGGCCCGGCTTTTGTACTTGGTTTCTTCCATGTTTGAGCTATCTGGCGGGGGCCTTGGCATAACTTCCATTGATGGAGTGTGTAAAGGCTTTGATAGATTCGTAGGTTCCTTCCCTCTTTGTCCATGTGCGTAACGTAGGATGGAACTCTTCAACAGCAAATTTATAGTTTATTGGTATCAATATAAATGAAGCATATGTAAAAGAAGATAAGGGTCCCTTGCCTGTGGTTTAAGGCACATAAAATTGAAGTATGAAAGGAAATCCGGGTTTTTGTTTTGGAACCTGCGTTTAGTGTCTTGTGTGTGTCCTCTCTCTCTCTCTCTCTCACACACACACACACACACACACACACGTGTTTGGGGTCATTGGCTGATATAAATCCACGCCCACATTCAGTTGAAAATTTTCTCATGCAAGTCTCCAAAGGAAGTAATGGAGCTGGTAGTCATAACAACACTGTGTCTTAGCCTTTCTATTTTGGTAACTCCCTGTGCTTCTCACCATACCCAGGTGCATTCATCTCTTGAACAAGGTAAACTCAATCTCTCTCTCTCTCTCTCTCTCTCTCTCTCTCTCTCTCTCTCTCTCTCTCTCATGATTTTCTGTACAACTTGAACAGCCCGTGATCTCGAACTTTCCCTTCCTAAACTGCCAAGGAAACTGAGACCAACTGAAGAGACCATTGTAAGAACTCATCCTATATTTTTTCTACATTTTACATGAACTACAAAGGACCACTCATGTTATTATTATTGTGCTTTTCCCCCATTGTCTTACTTCTCTGCTTATCTTCTTGAAATGCAGGTGAAAAGAGAAATGATTGAAGAAGCTAAACCTGACGCTAAGCAAAACGAAGCTTATTCAGGTGATCATCTATAAAACTTCGTTATGTGACTCAAAAACCCTAGCAGAGAAGGCATAACGCAAGCCCAGTACTACTTACCACCGCAATCGATGCCGTCGGCTTGGGGGCACGACGTCATTGGCAAAAGGTGCATGGACATCATTGTCAACCAAGCTAAAGGCTTAGATTGCGGTCATACTGTAGTTATTATAGCTTCTGGCTACTGCATTATTTATTGGCTATTGTTTCAAACCCTTTGTCTCATCTTTTGGTGTTAAAGCTTGCACTGCTCACCTTAGCTCATATGAGCTATATTGCTCTTTTCTTTTCTTCCATTTTTTAAAAGAAAATGCATTCTTCAATTCCTGTTTTCTTTTGTTCTATTATTTTCTTATCAAGAAAAGAAAATTTTACAAGAGGTTTTCTTTTTTTTTTTGTGTGTGTAGAAGAAAATAAGACGAGCTTTTAGTCCTATTGAATTGTTTACACGTTGACACTAAATCCTCAATATTCTCTTTCTATGTTTAAGTGATTCTCTTTTGTTTTGTTTTTTCCTCTTAGAAGAAGTATAGCTATAAAGGTAGATGAAAAATGATCCTAAATTTGTTGAATATTTTTATTGATAAATAACTTATTGTTATATATAAGCTCAAGGTAGACTTAGCGTTCAAAGAATCCAACAAAATACCTCATCATTCAAGAATTAACCATTACAAATGATCCTAACATCCAACCTAAATAATTTCCTTTTGTTTATTATCATGTATTTTTTTTTTTTTTTTGGCCTTTTTTTGGGGTGAGTTGTGGGGTTGGGTTTAACACCTAAAAAGAAGATGGCAGATCAAATGGGTAGGTTCTTTGTATCCTGTCATTTTTGGAATAGGAGGTCTAATTTATGGAACCAGTTAAACTGGGTTCTTTGTTGGACCCATCAAATAGTGAGAGCAGACCCTCCACAGCTTGTTAAACTATGATAAGATGCTGTGCACAATCACAACACAACACGAGGTTAAATATTAAAAAAAATCCATCTGTCTAACATTCAAAATTTTTAAATTCATGTCATGCTATGATCTCTACAGTACGTTACGATAATTTAGCAGACTGTAGAGGATCCTGAGTGATCAAATAGTGGGTCACAAACTATCAATCTTTAATATTAGGTTTTCTTAGGTAAGATAATATTAGGTTGTAATATTCTTTTCTCATATATCTTTGGTAAAAAATATTCTTTTCTTATATTTATTAATTATTATTGTATAATATGTACAGGCATGGTACACATTCCGGGTATGCTACATGGGAGAGAAGGGACAAGGCAGAGTTGGTTGGAGGGGAAGGACACGTGGCAGTTTTTTACAATGGATTATGCCCACATAAGAAGACGACGACCCGTACACAACAAGGCCATGCCAAGTGGACCCTGAAAATGGAATCTTAGACTCCGGGACACAGCAACCCTTTTTGTGGGAGATATGTATGGAGAAAGGAAGGAAAAAGAAGGAAAGGGAAATGATTTTGTAATTAGGGAAATGAGGAGAATGTCGTCTTCAAGCTGTGTAATGGCCGACATTAGGGAGCAAAACCCTAAAAAAAAATTGTTGCAACCTAGGCTAGGACGGCCCTACCCAAGCATTTCAACTTATCTCTTGTGTTATTAAAAAAATTTCCTCTTCAAAGTTAGTCAAAAGGGTCTCAAACCCCAACATTTCGGCCTTTGCTCTCACATCTTTCAACATCTCCCTTCTTGTATCAGGTGGCACGCAACATCACTTAACTTGTTTGAAGTAAACAAGTTTGTTTGGTTACGTTAGACGAGGGGTTCACCGTCCTCGATGGACCCTATGCCCTCATACCGTGCCTGTGGCACGCTAACTCACCTTATTGGGGTGGTTTAATCGAGGGGTGGCTCCTCCCAAGAGTTTGACTGATCCAGGGATCTTGACCGAACTTCAATCTAAAGCAGGAAGTAATGCCGAGGCATAAACACAGTTTTGAACCAAGATTAGATGAACAATGTGCATGGCATGGGGCAACACATAGGGGTGGCAGTGTTTGACACAACCCGTGAACCTGACACAAACCCAACCCTAAATAAACAGATTAAGGTTTAGGGTTGACTGTAAACAGGTTGAGGGTCAAAATGGGTTGACCCGTTTATCCACTTTGACCCAATTAATAAATGAGTTGTTTATGCGTTGACCCTTATGTAGTCGTATACCCTTAACTTAAGATGACACGAATCTGAACCACCAACATGAATTACCACATAACCCACGAACCCAACATGAAATAAATAGGTTAGGCTTGACTGTTTTGACACAATTAAGAAATAGATTGGGTTCAGATTACCATATAGTCATATACCCTTATCTAAACGCAACCTGAACCCAACCCGCCAACACGAATTGCCATGGTGACAACTTGCTACTACGTCAAAAATTTTAAGATTGGCAAAGCCGGCCACTAATATTCGAGTCCAGCGGTATTTGGATTTAGATGGTTGCTCATTTAAAATTAGCTCCAAACCTGACCCATTTATTTGCTAGGCCTAACTAATCCATAAACTAGGTACAATTTTAAGCTCCGTTCAAACTAGGCAGCACTTTTGTGAATAGTGCATATACACATTGGACGATACAGGGAAAGGATTATGGAATTGCGGGAAGTCAAGTTGGAAGTCACGTAACGCTATACTGACGCATTGAATCCAACAATTGTCAATGCTTTGAAGAATGTTTAAGTGGATTACTGTAAACACTAAGCAATCAAAGGATATGTATAATATAAATGAACAGTTTCATACAGGCATTACCAGATTAGTGATGTTGGAATGAAGTTGGAATATCTTTTAAATATGATTGGTCTTTGCTAGTGTGATTGGAGAAACACAGCCTTTGTGTGTAGGACACCGTAGGACATACAAAATCCTGGACTGAATATTTGTTCCCTAAACCATTACCCATCCAAGATATGACCTGCATTAATATGGTAGACAAGATGATCCGGCCAATGCAATTTATGTTTCGTCCTCAATCTCAGAAGAAAGACATGTCGTCAAGTGACAAATTCGATCACAAAACCTGGGATTGGATAGACACGAAAGGGTAAACCTACATATATGGACAGTGCACCAACCTTGCATTTTGGGTTGTTGGTGTGCCACAGCACCCAATCCTGTCACTTGGGAGAACATGCATCAGATAGGCTTTCTTTCTAGCAACTAGTAATGGACTACAAAACACAATTACACATTCTAAGGAAAGGAAAGGATCAATCAATTCATCAGTTAAAGGTGGCAAATCCTATATGCAAACCATTTTACGAGGACCCTTGAAATAGAAGAAGTATAGGAACTCCTTGTACAACAATATTAGACATTTCATTTTCTTCTAGCCTGTTTGGCATTGACCTGTAACTAATGTAATCATTTCATTTGAGTTTTTCAAGACATTTGTAGCCATGAGGTGATGGTTTGTAGCGAACTTATTCAGATTTGTTAACTACGTTTTTAACACTCAACATTTTTAACATTTGCTTCAAAAATGAAATAACTAATGCTATCAAGCACAGATCAGTGCAATTCTCAGTGAGTTCATTACAAGGATCTTCTCCCGCCCCTTATGATCTGTTAAGGTCCTGTCTGACAGGTGACACAACATGATTGGTGGAAAAAAGTGAAAATCATCTTTTAAAAATTGTAATTCACTTTTTCTCTCCAATGGTGTATTGCCACCTATTAGGCAGAACCTTAACAGCGCAGCAGGGGAGACTTCGTCCTCGTTCCATTGTGACTACAAAAGCCTTGGAAAACTCAAATGAAATGAATACATTACAGGTGGCTACCAAACGCAGCCTTAATTCATTCATATCTCTACATACAATTTCTTTCTTCCTTTTGACAAGTATTTCCACTAATGTATCAACCATATATGGATACAATACTCATATCTTTTAATAGATATTTCTTTTATACATCATTTATTTTCATTACTTGAATGTACGCTTTATTGTTTGTAGCAAATCAGCCGAAAAAGTGAGGAGTTAAGGAAAAAAGTCAAGTCTATACATTTCCTGATCATTCGGTCTTTATGTAATTGATAGTCAATATCCCAAGTCTCCTCATGGAAAGTGGGCTTTGTATCTACGTGACTTAGAGGCACATGCCAGCCTCCAACTTACAGGGACCAAATATTTCATATATCTACTCCCATCGTGACGCAAGACAAACTCTATGGTTGTAAAATCCAAGAGGTGATGGGTCCACACTTTAAAACTAAGCAAGGAGTTTTTCACACCAATGATTCAATATGGCCCAGAATCAGCCTAATCAACTAGGATGAAAACCTTAGAGTTGATACCGTTACCAAATTTAAGATAAAGTAGTTCTTTATATGTACCATTTTCACCTAAAGTTTCAGATGAAAGTGACATCTTTTAACCCCCTTAAAGTGATAAATAAGTATACTGGTTTTATCTGATTCTCAGCACATAAGAATATTCAAACTTGAATATAATCTCTCAATCACACGTGACATATCTGATAATAAATCAGATGATGAGAAGTCCTACAAAAGAATCCCTTTATAGTAGTTTCACACGTCCAATAAATTTTCTTAAGAGTAGTTTGCTCCCAGGATTTGGACTGCCCCCTTAAATAACGTCTAATTAAGGTCTGCTCTGCATCAGTGGCGGATGCACTGCTGCCGAAAAATGAAAAGCACCCCCCTTCAAAAAGTGTAAATCATTTTTCAACTTTGATGTGTCAGCCCCTGATGCAGGGAGGACCTTATTTGTTTTTTAAGGGGTGCACCAAATCTGTGTCGAGTAGTTTGAGAGATCAAATAAAGAAACATAATCAGAAAAGCAAATAAGAGGGGGGGGGGGATCAGTAACAGTTTCATATACTATTAGGGTTTCCCACAATACCAATAATAAGGAAGATTAAAGGAAGCTAAATCAATAATTATTTCTATTAGATTAGTCCATACATTCCATGGCGTTAAATAGCCTTTATATCGCTGATTTCCCAATTACAAAACTAAAGAACTGCTTAATCCTATTTAAACTCTAAGAATTATTTCCTTGGAGAAATTTAGTAAGTTCTCTTATAAGAATGATCTTTGGAATACTTTGTCCCAATACTTGTCTCTTCCTAAGAAAGAAAGAAATATAAACCTTGTCCAAGTTGACCTTGTTTTGACTTGGTCAAAGCGAAAGGGAGAAAAAAAACACCTTTCCAACTAGTTGAGAAATCCCTTCAAAAGTTGTTGCCGAGTATTAAAGTCCTCAGGATTTTGTACGAACATATCATGAATGAACAAAGGTGTGTACGTAGTCAGGGGTGGACACATCAGTGTCAAAAAAGTGAAAAGCACCCCCAAAAAGTGTAAATCACTTTTCCAGCACTGATGTGTCCATACTTTGTCCATTCGGACTTGTTCGTACCTAATCCCAGCCAGTCTTGTAGAACCTTTTACAAAATTTAAAACCTTTAAAATCAAAAAAATTACATGCAAATGACTAAAATTTTAAAATGACCAAAGCTACCCCGGTTGCTAAATTTCAAGAACTTGAAGTTAAACTACCTAATGGAATTTTCTTTAAAGAAAAATCAAGCGGACTGAACTCCAAGCGTCTTCCATTGATTATCCGAACTCTTTCCAACATCTCTTTGATAAAGCAACAAAATTGCTTCCTAAACTTGATGATGTTCTTGCATCACATTGTTATGTTATTCAATGACTTTTGGATCTACTGTGCATATTAGGGGAGGAAATACACGTCCATCCTTGGATAGGGATTGAAAATAGGATGAAAATTTTAAAATCTAATACAAGTTGTCCAAGGTTCTCTCCATTTTGCAGGATACCTAAATGTAAGAGAATCAATTGAGTTTGGTGCTTGGGTATAGCTGTAACAGAATTTTAATCCTTGGCAGGGTGTAGTGGGAAACAAAGTGGGCATTTTATTGAGAGAAATTAGGAAGGTAAAAATAACCATGTGTAGAATCCCTGATATTGAGCATTGGTGGTAGTTCTTAGTGAGCCCAAGCCAACGACAAGATAAAGATATCTGTACATTAACCATTATTTATTTTTCTTTTTTAGGCCTCATTTGGCTTTACTTAAATTACAAATAAGTGCTTTTGTATAAACACTTTTTTAAAAGCACTTATTACAAGT